>NKZA01000006.1:0-304269 GCA_002374405.1 Metschnikowia cubensis
CCAAACGTCTTCCAAATGTACTATGTATAAGGCAATCATCCAGATTTAACATTTCATCACAGTGAATTTTCAATAAAGTTGGTGTCAAGCATTACCTTTTGGTTTGAAAGATTGTGCTAAGGATTGCAAAACATTTTGTCGCTTTGGTTTGAATACTTTTTAAAAACACTGCACACTGTTTTTCGAAACTATTCAAACCAGCACGATAAAACGATTCAAACCACATAAGCAAATTAATCAAACCAATAATTTAAAGAGTTTCGTACCCCTTTCACTTCAATTCCGTCCGTCTTGACCCTTGACTAATATTGCAAGGCTCCTAAATTTATTACCCATTAGACAATCATCAGATTCAACATTTCAGAATATTGATTTTTAATTAAAATTGGTATGAACGTTTGGTTTGAAAGATCGTGCAAAGGAGTACGAAACATTTTGCTGTGTTGGTTCGAATAGTTATCAAAAACACTGTAGAAGGAGTACGAAACCTTTTGAGTTATTGGTTTGTTATTTTGCTAGTGTGGTTTGAATCGTTTTATGGCGCGGGTTTGAACAGTTTCGAAAAACACTGTAAAACGATTCAAACCACACTAGCAAATTATACAAACCAATAATTTAAAGAGTTTTACCCCCTTCACTCCAGTTCCGTCCGTCTTGACTCTTGATGAATATTACAAGACCCCCAAATGACCCTACATGTACTATATATAAGGCAGTCCTCCAGATTCAACATTTTATCACATTGAATTCTAAAAGTTGGTGTGAAATACAGTGTTTTTGAAAACTATTCAGACCAGCCCCACAAAATGTTTCGAACCAAGAAGATAGAATGATCCAAACCAGGGCGACAAAACGATTCAAACCAAGAATTCAAAAGTTCCGAACCCTCTCCACTTCAGTTCCGTCTGTTCTAGCCGTTCACTGGTACTACAAGACCAAAATGTCGATGACGCAAACCTCCAGATTCAAGATTTAAGAATATGGCATTTTATTAAAGTTGGTATAAAACATTACGCCATGGTTTGAAAGACTATGAGGGGTATGAATCTTTTTGAATTATTGGTATGTTTATTTTGCTAGTGTGGTTTGAATTGTTTTGCTTCGTTGGTTTGAACAGTTTCGAAAAACACTGTATCATTTTATCGTGTGGGTTTGAATCGTTTTGAAAAACACTGTATTTGGTTTGAAAGACAGTGTGAAGGAGTACGAAACATTTTGCTGCGCTGGTTTGAATGGTTTTGAAAAGCACTGTAAATACTAAAAATTACTCTACACCGAAATACTGAAAATTACTCTACACCGAAATACTAAAAAATTACTCTACACTGAAATACTAAAAATTACTCTACACCGAAATACTAAAAATTATTCTACCTCTACTGTTGGAGCCGGGTGTTCCCCTCCTTTGACAGGTCCTGCATGTGCACCTTTCGAGCGCTCCACGCGTCACCATCACCCCAACACCCTCCAAATACTGCACCCTCCCTTACTGTCACCCCGATACTGCACGCCAACATCACTCTACTAATACTAATGCTCGACTCTTCGTGATTGGGGCCCGCACGCCAACTCCACTGTACTAATACTAATTCCTTCCGCTGACTCTTAGTGGTTGGGGACTGCACACTGACTTCTCCCCTTTACACCGACTGCCACTCTCTCACTTCCCATGCCTGCTCCTTCCCACCAACTCCTTCCCACCAACTCCTTGCTTCATCCCTTGTGCTCGGCATTGTCTCTGTGCTCCTACATCTTTGCTCCTTCCTACGGACGGTTTCCTCTTTAGGAAGGCATGGAATGCCCGAAACGGAGAAACCTGGTGCCATGTGCTGCGCGCAGCCCACAACATTTCCTAAATAGGCAAAGGCGCACTGGCTGCGAAAACCCATTTGCCTAAACCGGACATCGCTGACTTCCATTCGCTCTCCATTTATATACTCCCACTGGCTCTGAAATGGTCCGTATATTTATTAAATCAAGTCACTGCCACTGGAACGCTCAGCTCGGAACCTGTCTCAACTTGGAATCTCCGCATCTTTTGGAAATCTGATCCACTACACTCACTGACTCTCAGTGACTCCACTCCATTACCATTCTCTAACACCTCCACCAGACCCATAATCCGGTTCTGAGACCACACTATAGTCTTTTCGATTGGACTGTCATCTGAATCTGATTTAACCGACTGATCCAGTCCGACAACGTCATATCTATACCAATCTGACTCCTACACCGTCATACCTGATACCTTTACGTCACATCTAGTACTGATCTGATATCGACCTGATACTGACCTGGCTAATACTGACCTGATACTCAAATGCTTTTCCTTCGGCTTTTTTTCCTATTTGCGTTGGCCTGGGCATTGCCAATCCAGCTCAATGCACGTGACGACGATGTGATCATCACCACCACCCAGAATGTGGGCTGGGCTGCTCTTTTTGGAGCCAAAACCACAGCTCCGGCTGCTGCTACTCCTGTGGCTGCCACCCTAGCCACCCCTGCCACTCCAACTGCTGCCAGTACCCCCAATGCCAATACAAATACTGGCACTACTGGTAGTACTGGTACCAAGTCGGGCGGGGTGCTCTCGCTGATTCTCTCTCTTTTTGGAGACTCCAATGACTCCAGTTCTGGATCTACTGGAAATACTGGGAATACTGGAAATACTGGAAATACTGGAAATACTGGAAATACTGGAAATACTGGAAATACTGGAAATACTGGAAATACTGGAAACACTGGAAGCACTGGAAATACTGCAACTACAAGTTCTGGCTCTGGCTCTGGCTGGCTTTCGTCTATTCTCGGGCTCTTCGGTGGCTCCAACTCCAATTCCGGAAATTCTGGAAATTCTGGTACTGGTACTGGCGCTTCTGGCACTGGCGCTTCTGGTACTGGCGCTTCTGGTACTGGAAATTCTGGTACCGGATCTACAGCCTCCAGTACTTCCTCAGAATCAGATGGTGCAGACTCGTCGGGGTCCGGAGAATCGCCTGGCTTCACTGGCCTCGTCACGGTCCAGGGTGCAGGAAACGGACAGTCTCTGGGCTCCTCTTCCGATAGTTCATCGTCCAGCTCCAGCTCCTCCGGCTTCAACTCTGGTTCTGGGGCCCTGGACCTGGACATCTCACTGGTGGCAGCATACGCTGAGCTGGGTGCAGGCATCTCCTACTCTCCCTACACCAAAGACGGCCAGTGCAAGTCTGCCAGCCAGGTGGCCAAGGATATGGCGCTCCTCAAAGCGTACCCTCTCATCCGGCTCTACTCGGTGGACTGCTCCGGAGTCAAAAACGTACTTGCGTCCCTTTCGTCCTCGCAAAAATTGTTCCTTGGCGTATGGGATATCAATGCACTCAGCTCCGACTTGCCTAGCATGGCAGAACAGGTGGAGAGCTCCAGTCGAGGCTGGAGTGCTGTTCATACAGTGTCCATAGGCAATGAAGTGGTCAATGCAGGAACAGCCACAGCATCACAGGTAGCCAGTGCCGTCCAATCGGCCCGGCTGTGGTTCAAGCAAAACGCCTCGTCTTATTCCGGCTATATCGTGGCCGTGGACACGTTGGCGGCCATGATGGCCGACCTGTCTATGTGCAGTACCGGAGACTACATTGCAGTTAACTGCCATCCCTACTTCAGTGGCATCGAGGCCTCTACTGCAGGCACATGGTTAAAGAGCCAGGTGCAGAGCTTACAGAGCCACTGTGGCAATGGCAAAAAAATCCTTATTACGGAAAGTGGCTGGCCCACGCAAGGCAACACCGAGGGTAGTGCCGTACCATCCGTGCAGAACCAGTTGTTGGCCATCAAGGGCATAGCCAAGACTATGGGAGACCAGGTGTTGATGTTCACCACCTATAACGACTACTGGAAGTCGCCAGGTCTGTGGAATGTCGAGCAACACTGGGGCATTTACGGTGACCCGAGCTCCTAACGCTCCAAGCAAGTTGGGGTGATGATGCTGGGTCTATCATAGCATAACGAAAACAATGTAATATCAAAAATAGTGAAAAGACATTATTGTTAGATTAGTTACTGTTTGAGTGTACTATGTAGTGGGGTGGGGGTGACCCCCGAATTGGGGCTATACACCGAGTCTGCACCCGTGCACCAGGCAACCTCAGCAGAAAAAGGTCCAACGCAAACTGTTGAACGTGTGGGACACGAGTCATGTGCCAACCTGTGAGTGCGGACAACTGTGAAGCATGTTGCCTGCAGGATGATGTCAACACACAGGCTTGAGATGAGATGATAGATCCCACGTGGTTCATCAAGATGAGGTGCAGATGAAACTGGGTTATGTGAATGATGAAGACGTACAGTCATCATGCACAGTCAATCACGCAATGCCGGTTCCGGGCCTGCGAGTCCCGGGGATTGGCTATATATAGAGAGGATCCCGCTCTAGGTTGAGCAGTATCAATAGAGATAAGAAAGTCACTAATACCTGGTTTTAGGAAGAATATTAGTGACTAAAGACGAACCCTGATTCACTGTATTTAAGAGAGTTATTGGAGGCGAACGTCATAACAATTCCAAAATATGCAAAAGTGAGCGCGAACGCTCAACAGTTCTAGCCCTTCACTGGTACTGCCAGACTCCCAAATGTAGTAGATATATGGCAATTCTCCAGGTCTAAGATATTGAACGATGAATTCTAATGTAGTGCATTACGTCATTTGCTTTGAAAGACTTGCAAAGGACTTTTTGAATTGTTGGTTTGTTTAATTGGATTGGTGTGGTTTTGGACTTTTTGATGCGGTCGCTTGGGTAGTTACGAATGTGCTTAACCTTTTTTACTGGGTGCCGCCCAGCGTTTTGCTGATTTGATGAGGAAATGCGCACATCTATAAACCTCTCAGGTTTATATGGTACACGAAAAATCAGAAACTCCTTGGAATGAATTTATCTTGCACTAGAATTAAGAAGATGTTGAAAATAAAACCAGAAGAGTGAAAAGACCAAAGTTGACTTTACTGGAAACGTTTTTTTTTTGATCTCTATAACGCGTCCTACATACAAGCCTGCTTGCACCCATCTCTCCGTCTCACAGTACAGTGTTTTTTAAAACTACAGTGTTTTTTAAAACTACAGTGTTTTTGAAAACTATTCAAACCAGCACGATAAATCAATTCAAACCACACTAGCAAATTAAACAAACCAATCCTTCAAAAAGTATAGTACCTCTTCAGTTCGGTTCGGTTCAGTTTTGAACCGGTTTTGAGCCCTGACTAATATTGCAAGACTAGATGTATTACCTATTAGACAATCATCCAGATTTAACATTTCAAAATCTTGAATTCTAATGAAAGTTGGTGTGAACATTTGGTGTGAACATTTGGTTTGAAAGATTGGTCGAAAGGGTACGAAACATTTTGCTGTGTTGGTTTGAATAGTTTCGAAAAACACCGTATTCAAATGAGTGTGGCAAAATGTTCAAACCACACTATCAAAATTAAACAAACTGGTGAGTCAAAAAGCTTCGTACTTATGACTAAAAAATCCTAAGGCTCAAGGATTTGAAATAAGCTTTTTATGTGAAGTCTTAATTAAAAATTAAAAACAGTAACCTATTGAATTATTGGTTTGTTTAATTCGGTAATGTGGTTTGAATCATTTTATCGTACGGGTTTGAATAGTTTTCAAAAACACTGTAATGGTAGTTGATAGCACAAGTGAACATTCAGTAGTAGTATTAGCTAATAGCAGTAGTAATATTAGCTAATATAAAAGTAATATTAGCTAATAACAAAAGTAATATTAGCTAATATAAAAGTAATATTAGCTAATATAAAAGTAATATTAGCTAATAACAAAAGTAATATTAGCTAATAGCAATAGTAGTATTAGCTAATAGCAGTAGTAATATTAGCTAATATAAAAGTAATATTAGCTAATAGCAATGGTATTAGTCAGTTGAGTATTAATGGTGGCATCAGTAAGGCAATACTAATGCTAGTTAGCAGTGAGAAAGCCTGCAGCAAAGACAATGTAAACTCCAGCTCTTGAGCTCATGATCTGGAACATCTTTGTTCATCTCTCTCTATCTTCTACTAATTTGTACCACGAGATCCGTGAAATTATTACTTGTGGTACTGCTCCCTCTGTATACCATTTTGCTTGGGACTCTTCCTCCCGCACCGGACTTGGTAATACGTCTAAAGTCAAGCCTGACTACTCCCGACACCCAGATATAATAGCAGTCTGGACTCATCCATTCCTCGGAACATTATGAGGCTTGTCTTTCGTTGTACTGCAGGGAACATATTACCTACATACGCGGGTCAGCACATCCTGTTCAACACCCTTCACCATTTATAGTCAGATACTTCTGTCTCCCGTCTCCAGTCTCTACTAATAGCGCACTAGGTCTCCTCAGACTATACTCCATCATCACAGTACACCATACTAATTTCTCTATACACAACCACTAGGTCCACGCCATTCACTCGTCTCCTAATTCATGGTGTACGCATATAGTTATAGAGTATGTTAGCATATGTAATGTATCTTATAAGGTGGTGTGTGGAATGTAAATGTTTATGACGTATCTTTTTGGTGTGCTCTATGGTGTTACTGCGGACCTGCACACACCATGTCGTGCACACACCACGCGCACCACCGGCCTGAAAACATCAACCAACTCCTCCTCCTCCCCAGCCATGTCCGATAGAGAAGCCAAGAAACTCGTGTCTCGGCTCACGCACGTGTTCGAGCCCATCTACACTCTCACAAACAGAGCAGGCCTCGCCGTGTACACCGACTTCCAGAAACTCCCCCCTAGAACCGGCACCGAGTACTACAAGTTCATCTCGCGCCCAATCTCGCTCCATACCATTGGACGCAACGTGAAGCGCTACGCCTATAAGGATGCGCAGGGGTTTATTGATGACTTGGCGCAGATCACGTGGAATGCCCGCCACTTCAACGAGCCGGGCCTGGATATCTACGAGAATGCCCTCATCATCGATAAGTACATCCGCGAGGTAGCCATTCCCAAGCTTGCGTCCGACTCCAAGGTGCCCAATGCGCTGCTGTTGGCGTACCCTGACTTGGGGCCTTTGGAGGATTATGGCCACGTGTCGCGCTATGAAGAAGACGCCAACTCCGCCAGTCCATATGTGAAAAACGAGGACTATGAAGAAGACGACCTGATGCTGGCGCCCAGAAGAACGCATTTTGGTAGCCGCAACTCGGGTGCTGTTCGCCGTGGAAGGCCTCCTATTATTGATAAGCCTTATGAGTCTCGCATCAAGGCCATTATCAAGCTGTTCAAGCGCGTGCGTCACCCGGACGATGAAAACCACATCTTGACCCACCATTTCGAGCGGTTGCCCGATAAAAGCCATGACGATTACTACCACATGGTGGCCAACCCCATTTCGTTGCATGAAATCAGAACAAAGGTGCGCAGCAGAAAGTACACCACCGTGCAACAGTTCTTGGACGACTTGGCCCTTATGCTCAGCAATGCAAAGCTCTATTACTCCGCTGACCCGGGCATGTCCAACGATATCCATTTGTTTGAACAGCAGGCGGATGCCATTATCCAGGCAGAGATGCAGAAGCCTGACTCCGAGTATATCTTGGCCACCAGTTCTGGTGCTGACCGCCACAAGACTCCTTTGGACTCGGTCACAGTCAACAACCACCGGTACTCCGTGGGAGACTGGGTGCTTATCCGTAACCCCAACGACGCACAGAAACCCATCTGTGGGCAGATCTTCCGCCTCTGGAATGCTGATGGCATCGACTACACCAACGTGTGCTGGTACATTCGGCCCGAGCAGACGTGCCACCGTGCCGACCGACTTTTCTACATGAATGAGGTGTGCAAGACCGGTGAGTACTCCGACCACAGGGCCGCAGACATTGTTGCTCCGTGCTATGTGATCTTCGTCACCCACTACCAAAAGGGTGACATTCCTCCCAACTTGCTTCCGCCCGGTGCAGAATGGTTTATCTGTGAATTCAGATACAATGCCAATACTTATGCGTTTAATCGGATTCGGACATGGAAGGCATGTCTCCCCGATGAAATCCGGCACGTGGATCAGCCCATAGTGCCGATCAACGAGCCCAGAAAGTTGATCAAGTACGACTCGCCGCTCAAGGGTCTTTTGACCTACGATTCTCCGGATGATGCGTTGAAGGTAGCACCCGTGGAGGGTCCTAATGAGAACGGGCCTCCATTGATGGGAGCTGTGTTCCAGAAACCCCCCTACACCAACGATGAGTTGGGCCAGTGTTCTACGTCGCCCAACGTAACGCCTCTCCCGGAGTACGACGATCTAGAGTCCGGCAGAAAGGCGTACATCTTCACGCCCGTGTCGCAGTTAAAAACATCCGTGACTGGATCAGGAGTCTACTCGTCGTCCGGAACGAGACACGTCAACGCCAACTACATCCCCGGCGGAGCAGACACGCCCAGCTACGACAGCCCGCAAGATACGCTACAGCATGACTCCGGATTCGGGTACTCATCCATCGGCAAGCACAAGAGCGAGCTTCTTTCAGCAGGCAGAGAACACTCACCCAACCACCACGTGCTCGCCGGCACGTTCAACACCACATCGATCTACTCCAACGTCCTTCCGGGCGGAGTGGTTTCTTATGTCGATTCCGACACCGCGGGCGACTTCAAGGCCAAGGACCTCAGTGCGCAGATGATTACATCGGACGGGCACATGGTGTGGTTCCGGTCACCGCCCACGGTGATCAACCAAAAAACAATCACGCCGGTCTCGCATTCCGTGAAGTACTTGGCGTGGAAGATTAAGCAGAAGCAGACTTAGGAGAAGCGAAGCAGACCAAGCAGAAGCAGAAGCAGAAGCAGAAGCAGAAGCAGACTTAGCAGAACCACACACGAGGCCTGTATAGACAATGTGATATAGTAATGTACATTAGCCAAGATCGGTAATGTAATCAGAGAATGGATCAGTCCCAGAATAGAGATCAGGATGATGGATTAGGATGCTGTCCTATATATAATCAATTATATACAGGGAACAGTTATATATACAGTCCCCTAACTCTCATATGCAATACCCAAACACATACATACAGTACACAATATAGCTGCGACGTCAACCACACCGGCATGAGCCATGAGCAGCAGTTTCAGGAGTGTCTCAGCCAAGCCAAGCGAGTGGTGGCACTCGTAGGGGCCGGGCTCTCTGCAGGAAGCGGGCTCCCGATATTCCGGGGCTCGCAACCGCTCTGGAACAACTTCAACATGATTGATCTCGCCACGCCCGATGCCTTCTACATCGACCCTGGGCTCGTGTGGCAGTTCTACGCCTGGAAGCGGTGGCAGGCAATGCAGGCACAGCCCAACGGCGGCCACCATGCGTTGGCACAATTCTCCCGTAATTCAAATTACGACTTCATAACCATCACCCAGAACGACGACGATCTCCACCAGCGTGCAGGCCACGATCCCGACAAACTCCACGAGGTGCAGGGGTCCTTTTTCCAGCTCAAGTGCACGTCATTCACGTGTACGTATAGCGAGAGGCATCGAGGGCCATTGACCAATGCATTGGATGAGGGAGTGGAGGCGGAGAGAGAGAGGAGAGAGAGAAGGGAAAGGGGAAAAGGAGGCACTGAGGTTGAAGGAGGAAGTGGAAATGGTGGTGGAAAAAGTGGTGGAAATGGTGGTGGAAATAGTGATCGAATTAGTGGTGGAAATAGTGATCGAATTAGCGGTGGTGAGAATATGAGTGGAGAAACTACAATGTGTGAGAATAGTGAGCATATTGAGAATACTGGTGAAGGTAAGAGTGGTGACAATAGTGAGAGTGAAAATGAGAATAGTCGCATTTATAGTTCGCGAGATCAACCCCTAGTTCGCGAGCAGGAGCTTCTACCGAGTGAAAACGAACTTCTATTGAGTGAGGGAGGACTCGGTGAAGGACCACAACTTGGGGGTGGGTCAGAACTTGGGGGTGGGTCAGAACTTGGGGGGACTTCGGTGCAGGCACTTGGAGTGGACCAACTCCCCAAGTGTCCCGTTTGCGGCACGCTCATGCGGCCCGGGGTGGTGTGGTTTGGCGAGCCGCTCCCGGTGCGTGTGCTCGACGATATCGACGAGTTTCTCGAGCAAGGCGTGGACTTGATTCTCGTGGTGGGCACCTCGTGCTCCGTGTATCCGGCCAACAGTTACGTGGACTTGGTGCGGTTGCGGGGCGGCAGCGTGGCTGTGTTCAACACCGAGATTGACGATAATGTGTTGCGGGGAGAAGTGCCCAGGACATGGGGCTTTGAGGGCGATGCTGCCGATACTTTGCCCCGGCTTCTAAGAGGCGTCACCAACAAGCTTTCATAGCTGTCCAGAGCAGGCCCTGTCATCTTTCCTATGCATTGACTAAGCGGACTACCAGTTTCTAACCAGTTTCTAACCAGTTTCTAACCAGTTTCTAACCAGTTTCTAACCAGTTTCTAACCAGTTCTAACCAGTTCTAACCAGTTCTAACCATGAGACCAGAACCATCTTCAGCCACTCCAATATTGGCATAGACAGTACTATCCTATACTATCCTATACTATCCTATACTATCCTATACTATCCTATACTATCCTATACTATCCTATCCTATCCTATACTAGGGGTTGGGTGCTGTGAAACGTTCATGTTCTAAGCTTTTGTTAGTTGATGATTCCTCAAAACGAGGGAATCGAGCTATTTAAGTAGTTGACGGCAGGATGGCCCTTTTTCCATAATCTGACCGGGAAAACTACTCACGTTCCATCCCGGTACCTTAGGTTTAACACATTCCACCCTAGTGCTTTGTACCATGGCGACCAAGGAAATGGCATTCTGAATGACCATTGTCAGATCAGACGGACAGGCTTCATGATACCTCTATGGGTAGTGCCGTGCCCATCCGAATCTGAGTGATAGAGTAGTAGAGTAGTAGTAATAGCACTATGTTATTTAAGCATAGGAACGCCTGCCTATAGATATATCATGAGACCTACTCGCCGAGTAACAATGACCAGCCTCCATTGCCGATAGAGGCTATACCATCTCAAAGTTACACAAGCCTTTTTGGTTTCTCAGAGAAACAATTAACGACCATAGTATCAGTTAGATATAAATGGATTGAAGAATATAACACCTTGGTGGTGTTAGAGTATATATCAATTCGTAAACAAGTCAGTAGCAGTGTAGAGTAGTAGTGTAGTGTAGTAGAGTAGTAGTGTAGTGTAGTAGAGTAGTAGAGTAGTGTAGTAGAGTAGTAGAGTAGTGTAGTAGAGTAGTAGAGTAGTAGAGTAGTAGAGTAGTAGAGTAGTAGAGTAGTAGAGTAGTAGAGTAGTAGAGTAGTAGAGTAGTAGTGTAGTGTAGTAATATCAACACCCAGAATACACAGAAAAGAGCAGCGAAGACCGAATTGAAAGGGCGGTCTGCAAAGGGAAGGTGTTGGCGAGAGAACCTGCCCTAGACCACATTAATCCTCAGTCCATATTATTGATCGTTCGAAGCCCTGATCCTGAACTGAAGCCCGGCACTGAATTGAAGCCCTGGTCTGAACCCCTGGTCTGAAGCCCTGGTCTGAAGCCCTGAAGCTTACCCCACACGTTGACATTGATAGCTTCATGTTGGAATTGGTCTAGACCCTGAAGACACCCCCAGCAGAATCGAGATCTGGAGCAGAGATCTAGATAAGTCGGAGGCTGTAAGACTCGTGACCATGCGCGAAGTCCTCTTTCGACAGCGAGGCACACAGAAGTAGAAAGTGAGTAAGAGCAGTGACAGTGAGACAGAGCAGTGACAGTGAGACAGAGCAGTGACAGTGAGACAAAGCAGTGAGAGAGTGACAACAGTGAGACAGAGCAGTGAGAAAGTGAGACCGCGAGAACACAAGAAATGCATAAGCACAGTGAGACTGAATAGACTGAGACAGATTCAGTGAGATAGAGTGAGATCAGTCTTTGAGGCATCACCAACCAAAGTCTTGATCAGGCATAAATGTATCAAGGAACATAAAAATAGCTCTAAAACTTCTTAGTATTGGAATTTGATAAAGTAAAACTACCATCGGCCTCATCAGTCGATTGTGTAGTGGTCACTTGTAGTAGTCAATTAGTGTTTTGAAGTAGTACAATCAAAATAGAACAAATAGAGAGCATGGCTTACGATATAGATAAGAGTCATACGAAGTAGATAAGGCAATTGACAGTGGGTGGGTTAATGGGTGAGAACACAGAGAATTGGAATGAAATGACTCAAGAAATTAGGCTTGGCTGGACTTAGACTCAGAGTGCTAGATGTGCCATCTCCCAATATATTAGCCGGTCATATATGACCCCTATAGTGACCGGGATGTAGTGCTTAGTGCATCTATCTAGGCTGTTCCAAGCCCTAGTGTGTCAAGGTCCAGGCCAAGCCATAGCCTATAGTGGGCAGTTAAATGCATGCCAAGGAAAAGATCATTGTGGCCAAACACTCAAGTTGCATGGACAAAGCTCCATGGACAGTTTTCCGCCTAATGGGGAAAAGTCATGGGTGGTTCTTTGAACCAGAAATGCACAGGATCCATGAGTGCCAGAATACAGAAGTGGGTGGGAGTGAATGAGAATCAGAATGCGACTTAAGAAATACACCAGTGCGAATGAGACAAGAAAAGAGTAGTGGGAATAATCGTGACCAGCAGACTACTGGAGACCGAGACTTGAGGGGCTATGAGAAATGCAAGAGATGAAGATACTAGAGAAATGCAAGAGATGAAGATACTAGAGAAATGCAAGGGATGAAGATACTATGAGACATGTCCCACATCTATGGGAGAGTAAGAGACTAAGTGGAATAAGTGGCATAAGAATGAAAAAGCACACTGAAAAGGAATGCCCTCTGAAATGAAAATCAGTACACTGTAGAACTGAATACAGAAGAGCAATCCGTAGTAGCTGCTAAAAGGGGTCTATTAATGGAGAACAGACTCAGAGATTAACTGAGCACGTGTTCTCAATTCCTGTGTGGGTGGACTACCACGAAATCACATCAGTAGTCAGAGCAGTAGACAGTACTTAGTGTAGTCAGAGCAGCAGACAGTACTTAGTGTAGTCAGAGCAGTAGACAGTAGTAAAGTTTTCGGAGTAATGTGAATGGTGATGATCACGATGTAATAAGACTGTGATAAAAAATGGCATAGTGAATACACATTAATTAATAACTGAATGGACTTTGAGAACACTAAAAAGAACAGAATGGAAAATGAGAGCTGAATAGAGATGGGGACTGGAAGAGGGAATGGAATAAGGACATTGAGGATTGAAGTAAGGACATTGAGAATTGAAGTAAAGACATTGAGGATTGAAGTAAGGACAGTGAGAATTGAAGTAAAGACTGTATGGTAATTGAATGGGGACGGAATGGGAACTTGGGGACTAATAAAAAACTGAATGAATGAATGTGTCTGATTGGACTAGGACGGAAACGCTAAATGACATGCATGAGAATATGCAACAGAGATAGGCCGAGTTGGCATCCGACAGGCCTTTCTTACCGACAGCAGACAGATAAACAGATAAACAGATAAACAGAAGACAGATAAACAGAAGACAGATAAACAGATAAACAGAAGACAGATAAACAGATAAACAGCAGACAGATAAACAGACAGAACAAAAAACAATGGCCTCAATCGGCCGAACAATGCCCGAGTCATAGAAAACATTTGACGGTATAATGAAATGGACAGTGAATGGTGGAGTGACTGAATAATGCGGTGGAGTTGAAGGATCCCTTGTACAATGGCAGAGCTTCACGTCATCAAAACCAGCGCTATTGATCTTGCCAAATAGGCTGCCAGAGGCACTCCCAACTAGTAATATGTACTTACACTAAGAGAGCCTTCCAGATCATCGTAGAGGAGTCAGTATGAAGCCAGTGAGTCAGTGGAAGACTTGGATCAGGCAGCAAAAAGTACTTAAGCTTCACTGACTCATAATCACACCATACTGTTCACTATTTATTCAGAGTTGTGGACTTCCAGTTGCTATGGGATAATAGTACAGCCTTAGGAAGCCCTGAGAATAAACCTTCAGCTTTAACTAACAGGTGACTTTTCAATAGCACCGACATGCCACTGCAGAATCCAGACAATCAGAAACAGGGGGATTGAGAAATGGACTGACATAGACAGACAAAATAAAGAACAATTTGAGGCCCCAACATGTATCACAATAAGTACACCGCATGGTTTCATCGCATATTTCATCGCATAGTTTCAGAAGTACGCTGCATAGTTTCATCGCGTTTCATAAGCACAAGGTATAATTTTCTGTTGTTCTATGTTGCGATTTTGTCTTCCCCTTCTCTTTGTCACTTCTTTTTGTTTTGTTTATCTGAAACACCACCTGACAATACGAGCCGCACGCAACAATGCCCGGCACTCCACGCACAATGCACCAAAGGTCGGCCCAGGTCTATGAAGTGAACAATTCCAGACATGACAATTGGAGACATCTGAAACGTTTGGGGACGTCTGAAACAATCGGAAACGTCTGAAACAATCGGTAGCTTCTGAAACTGGAAGCACTCCAGAAACAATGGCGAAGCACTCTGAAACACCCCTGAAACAATGGTGGAACACTCCTGAGCCAGCATATGACAATGCCAGGATAACAGCGCTGCTGAGCACTCCTTAACAATACGTACACTCCTGAAACACCCCTAAACAATCATATGACAACACTGTAACAATCATATGACAACACTGTAATAGTCATATGACAACACTGTAACAGTCATATGACATACTATGCACACTCCTGAAACTCAACCACACCTGACAATACTATGAAACACATGACACTATACAGACACAATACAGACAATACAGACAGAATACAGAATACAGAGAATACAGAATACAGACAGAATACAAACAGAATACAGAATACAGACAAAATACAGACAAAATACAGACAGAATACAGAATATAGACAGAATACTCAGTACACAAAACTGGAGACTGGAAATGGAGATCGGGATCATGAACAATGTGTTGCCTACTTCGGCCTTTGGCTTGGTCCCCTAAAGCCCGAGTCCTCCTCTCCTACAACTCCGGCCCAATGCGGTATTCTTATTTTATCACCTTCCTTTTTTTTTTCTTAAGACTCCCTGCATTCCTCTTACACCATATGTATTCTTATCCCTCCGTTTCTTTTCCTTCTTGTCTTATATGCTCGGCCACAACGCCGAGGTGAGAACCTCGCAACCGACGTGTTTTTTCTCGTCCAAGTTTCACGGCCACTCACATTACCAAAACCACAATGCAAAAGTTTATTTATAACCACAAGCCCCTTCTTTGGCCCATATCCTCCATGGTTGGCTAATCCCGCGCTACTAACGCTTGAGATTAGGCTTCTTTAGCTTGCATTGCCCCTATTGCTTCTCTTTGCTTCTCTTGCTTTTTTTTAACCCTTGCTTTCTTCAACTTCCTATCCTGGTAATGCCTTGCCTATCTGTGGTTGGGCCTAAGTGTGTTGCTCGCCAAGGGCGGGGCAACTGCGTTTGAGCTCGCTTATAATTGCTCCTCGCTTAAGTGGCTTTCTGCATGGTAGCGCATAGCGGGCTCGAGGAGCCCTCGCTTAAAGTGGTGTTTGGAGAATCTTGGCGAGTGTCACCCACAACCACAGCGGTGGCGGCGGCTGCATACGCGCTTAAACTGGTTACGAGCCCCGCCCCCATGTGCGGAGGAATGCTGAAACACGCCGGCTGCTGCTGTGCGCGCGACCTCGCCCACTTAATTTTGGGCCTGCCGCGCTGTGTGCAGGTGGCACACACTCATTCCTAATGCTGGTCCAATGACTCATTCTTATTTTTCCGATGAGATTCGGAACCATTTCGGCAATGTCTCCTAAATGATCCAAAAACTCCAATCAGTTTGGCCGCTAAACACACCCCACTTGTCAACGTCTTTTTCCGATATAGTGTAATGGCTATCACCGTTCGCTCTCACCGAGCAGATCCGGGTTCGATTCCCGGTATCGGAGAAACTCTTTTTGCCCCTATTGCGTTATCGCCCGTGACCACCATTGTCTTTAATACCGGTTTTCTTGAGTGCAACTGCAAGCTCCGCAGGCACCTCGACCGTTCTTCGCTCCGCGCTTAATTGCTCTTATTGTCGCACATTGCTCGTAAGTACATACCGCGAAAGGCCACTGCAAAGTGGGTGACTGCTGCGCACCGTCAGCCCAGGGGTCGCCCTGCACAAAAATGTGGGCTCAGGCAGTAGTCTACACTGCCGCACTTCATGCACGTCTCGGCTATAGCCCATAATTCACTGCGCGGTTGCCTAGTACCGGCGTGCCAAGAAAAGACAAACATCACGCGGGGGTATTGCCTGAAAAATAATACGGCCCCTGATTTCTCAAAGTTCTCGCCTTTGTTGGCCCCGGCTTTTGTTTGTAGAGACTATCCTGGCCCGTGTGCAGGTACATCATGCGCGCGCTAAGGATCTGCATGTATGTGATAAATAAATCTGAAAACCCTGCACCACATACCCACATCCTGGGCGAATATTTGAACTGGCCCTTTTCCGGGAATTTAAAACCTGTAGCAAATCCCTTAACATCTTGTTCATTTCTCTTGCCCTTCCACTCCTTTATTTTTGGCATTTTTTAAACACATTGTGTTTATTTCACCATTCTGAGGCCAATTGACCCAAAGATAAAATAGAATTGGCAATTAAAATTCGACAATTCGGACATATTGAACAGAAATTTGGCATAACCCAATCAACACACTGGATATCCGGCTTGAAAACATTGGACAGAAATTTGAAAGACTTCCAATCGGCACACTGGACCATTGACAACCCCATTTGATAGATTAGACAATTCGCAGATAAACCTGGCCAAACCACACCAAAATGTCGGCGTTCATCATGTTGCAGAATGCACCGGTGATCAAGGCACAACCAAACACAAGGAGACGCAGCCACAGCTCCAAAAACTCCGCCGTATCCACCAACGAAAGCAAAAACTCCCGTTTTTTTGGGGCCAAAAACCCGCCTGCGCAACGAGACCAGAAACACAGCACGCAGAGCTTAAAGTCTCGTCAAAACTCCGACGCAGATGTATTATCACAGGCGCCCGGCCAGTCCGTCAGAGGCGGCAGTGTCAGTGGCGTGACATTATCCACCATCCCCATCAACTTCTCCAGCAGAAGCTCGCCCATCGGCCCCAACGCAAACTCACCCAGCCATAACTCCGGAGGCTCGTTGAGTCCTAATTATGGCAGCTCGCCCGGCCATACAGGAATGTCGCCAAGCCACTATGGGAATTCTCCCAGCCATTATGGGAGTTCGCTTGGGCCTAATTTTGGAAGCTCGCTTGGCCCCAATTTTGGAACCTCTTTGGGCAATTCCGGAAGCTCGCTAGGCCCTAATTCCAGCGCCTCTCTTGGCAACTATGGCGCATCCACCAGCTCTTTGGCCCCTAGCAGCAGAGACTTCTTCTCGGGCGCAGGCGGTGGAACGGTATTATGGCCTCATGCATACATCGACGAGCATGCAGACGAGCGTCGGACAATTGAGGCTGGTGCGGAGTCGGAGAAATCGCCCGGGTCCATCGCAGGCTCAGGCGCGCGGTCATGGGGCCAAACGAGCGCGCGATCCACGTACTTGGGATCTGCCAGCGAGGCGGCCAACTTCTCCAACCACTCCAGCAAAATCACCGCCCACAAAAAGGTGTATAATGCCGACACCCTGCAGTACATGGAGTATGCCGACACACTCGACCTATTTGAGCGCAAGTTGTATGAGTTCCAGCAAAAGACGTTGATGGTGCAGGATGCGCTTAGTGCGCCGTGGGTGTATGGGGCCGCCAACGAGCACCTCCACACGCGCACACTTAACAATGGAGTCCGCTTGCAGGAACGCATCCTCCTGAAGAAATGTCTCCAGATGTTGCGTTATAATTATTTCGTCAACTTCCAGGCCAACGCGCATTATGTCGAGTACGCCTTGGAGTCCAGACGGTTTCCCTTCATGAACCATGTACCTGCGGACCGCACATATGAGGATATCGTGCAGGAATATAAGCTGAAGCACAGCTCCAAGAAGTCTTCCAATCCTCCGCCAGAACCCCATGCGTCCAGGATCTGGGTTGAAAAAGGTCTTTCCCAAATGAAATCCATTCTGGAGTCCGAGAACCCCTCGCAGGCCCAATCCGCGGTCAGGTCCCACATCCTGCGCACAGGCTTCTGGTGGGACGTGTACCAGGACATTCGCCAAGACCTGGAGAAAAAGCACTTTCTCGATTATCTCCCGTCGGATGACGTGACCCGGACATTTTTCATGCAGTTGTTAGACTTCTTCCTCCAACGTTTCCGCATGATCGGTTGCGAAATCTCCGATGCTGACCGGGACGTCCTCACCCTCGATGAGTTGCACGAGCTCAATAAGAACTGCTTTTATTACCTTGACGCAGCGGACCATGCACAAATCTCACATTTCCAGCTGTTTTTGGACCTCAACTTTTTTCTGCAGGCCAGGGCCTTTGTTGCCTACGTCACCCCCGAACTCATGCGTGATGTGTTGCAGGTGGTGACATCCTGTGTGTGCGACAATCTCCGGTTGCAGTGCTATGGAATGTGTGATTCCGATGAGGTATTTCTTTTGCTTGAGGAGTTCACCATGGTATGCGTGGACATCGTGTTTGCCGAATGGAACAACTCCACGGCATCCAACCTGACCAAACACGGATCCACCAGCTCCTTATTCGATACCCCCATCATGAACAAGGATAGCCCACCAACATGCTCTTCGCTGCCTTCGTTAAGCCCGATCCACGAGAACTCCAAAAACAACCAGAAGAAGAAGGGCTTTTTCCAGAGATTCAAGAAGTCTTTGAAGAAATAGAAACCCGAGTATCCGTGAACGGAAAACCTGAACGATCTCGCTTGGCCTCGAGCCTAGACCCAATTTGAATGAGTCGGTTGAAGCGATTAGCCTTCTCGGCTCTGAATGACCACTTAACCCCTTAATTATTAATCTGCACGTTCCGCTCCCCCATGAACGAAACCTTTCAATCTCATTCCACAGCCCTGTTAATTTTTATGGAATTTAAGAGCTGGCTCGACATGAATGAATAGGTAATGGACATGAATGAATAGGTATTGGAAAAACGACTCTTCATTTGACTGTAGACTCATCTTTGTTCAATATTTGTTAACCACGCGTTGTAGACTAGATTCCCGAAAAATACTGCTTTGGGAACAATGGCCCTTGAACAATGACCTGGGAACCAGCACTTACCTGGTTGGACCCTGCGTCCGAGTATGAACAATTGCGGTTGTATCAGATCCCAAGATAACCAGTTGTTCATATTGGGTCGTCCCGTATATGGAGGATGGAGTGGTACCCGCGCCAAGAGGAGTTCAATCTCGAGCGGAGTACCCACTGAAAATGGAGTCAGGTTTTCTCACCACATCCACAACCACGTATTTTCTAAAATTTTCATTTTGGGGTTGCCAGTAAAATCATTCAATGAGGTGTTTTGCATAAAATAGAAAGAGTTTTGGGTGTAGTTTTCAGTCCTGACTGGAGTCACTCTTACATCCACTATTCTGGTCACTATTCTTGAGCCCGGCACGCCTTTAGACCCTCAGAAATTAAAAAACCATAAACAGTAAATATAATGGTAGACATGGACATCGGCAAGTCAGTTAACCAATGAGAGCCAGAAACAACTGTCTTGATAGAGAAAAGACACATCCTCTCAGATTTAGACCATAGACTCTCAGATTTACTCAGACTAGAATCAGACTCAACGAAGATTCAGACTCGAAACCCGACTCACATGAAAAAAGACTTGTAAATTCAGGCTCACAGCCTCACGGAATGTAGTCATAACTGGTAGAGTCTTAGACTATTAGACACATAGACCAAGACCAATAGACCAATAGACCAATACTGAAGTTCAGTTATTCATGGTAGTCCACCAGTAATTTGGTTTGAATTCCTTCATCAAGTTCACAATCCACAGTGACACAAGTGTAGTGATTTGACCATCACTTAAGGGTGTGAGTGCAACTAGTTCAGAATTGAGTAATGTGACTTCAAGGATACTAATAGTCATAGACTAATAGACTAATAGACTAATAGAATCATAGAATCATAGATTTAGTCTCATCCAGACTCAGTCTCAGAAAGTAGAGTTAAATTCATGGAATTAACCCTTCGTTTTAGAGTCATGAACTGGTAAACCCCGATCCGACTTGGTAGCATAGACTCGGACTTATAGGTTCGAACCACACTCATAGACACATATCTTGTAGTCACTTAGACTCAAACCCAATTCAAACATACAATTGTAGGTTAAGACCAGAGTCAATATCATAGACTTGCTGGGGTCTAGTGCCTGACTTTGATTTTTAACTTGAACTTGAACTTGAACTTGAACTTGAACTTGAACTTGAACTTGAACTTGAACTTGAACTTGAACTTGAACTTGAACTTGAACTTGGACTAAACTTAGACTTCGACTTGACCAGAACAAAGTAAAGAGATCCAAACAGTTTCTATAGGCACTAAAATTGGTGGCCCATGTTTTGTGCCGCAACTATGTTCGCACTTTCGTAGGGGAGAGCTGTTCTTATATATCCAGCAGGAGGCCGAATTGCAGCCAACGGCGTCGCGCATGACGCCTCGATAAGCGAACTCTGAAACTCTCACCCAAATTTACAACCAGGAAAATATAAAAACACCAACCCCTGCTCCCAAATTCTTGCACCAATTTTTGGCAGCTCCCCATATACTCTTCAATTCTCTCCAAGAGCTTTTCACTTTTTTCTGATCCTCAGCTCTAATCTTAGCAATACTTATTCTCAGGAACCCATGGAATATCAGAGAACTATGGGACTAGAACTTTGGCTACAGAACTATGGGACAGAACTACAGGACTAGAAGTACATAACTATGGGACTGAAGCTACAGAACTACAGGACTAGAAGTACATAACTATGGGACTGGAGCTACAGAACTACAGGACTAGAAGTACATAACTATGGGACTGGAACTACAGAACTACAGAACTATGGGACTGGTCGTATTCCTGTTTCAAATACGTTTGTGTCATTTATTGGGTTTGAGACATTGTTTTGGATCCATAAATAGAAATGTGGATAGGGTGAAACAATCATTATTTGAATGTGCTCAGTGGTGTTCCATGAGTACATAAGGTGGGGTGGATGGGCCAATCAGGGGTGGGTGGCCAGTTTCGCATTGGTCTTGGGTGGCCTTTGGAGTGTACACAAGTTCGGGAGCAACTCGAGGATCTCAAGCCGATGCGATGAACAAAGAGCCTTAGTCGAGGACAAGGTGAATTTCAAAGTTAAAATATGAAACCCGAAACTGCTGATCCTGGAACATGAAACATGACACAAGTTGGAGGTCTAAGAATAACTGCTTTTGACTAATTTTGGAGTCGGGGGATATTCATTGCTGGGAAATCAGGTGCCGCCTGCACGTAAGCCGCATCTCGCAGTTTACTATTTATAACTTTACCCTTTGTGAAACTATGCATGTCGAGATATATAAGATGGATTTCAGCACATGAAACACCATTCACAAACCAGATTGTCCTATCACAATAGTGGATTGAGTTATTCATTGCGAAATATTCTGAGTGTGAACTGAATTGTTCATTGATTGACCTTTATTCTGAGAGTGAACTGGATTACTTATTCACTGAACCATTATTCTTTGATCATTCCATCGATTTCATCTTCAATAGCATGCTTCCTGAAGCCTCTCGAGACTCGTTCATCATGAGTGAACATGCATACTACGCCTCCACTGCATCGCAGAGCGGCCAGCTTCTGCAAATATGGATGATTGCTCTATTGGGCATCGCGGCCATTGGCATTGTTTCCAAAACAGGCATGGTATTGCATTCGCGATGGAAGGCCCGGCCCTTGGCTGTGTCCCAATATGAAGTCTGATCAGTCAACCAGATCTCCATTTTTGTCAATTGTCATTGACTTTCGCATCGTTGTACCAACCTAATTTTGGTGCCAAGAGGGTACATATTGGCACCATTGCATCGAGCTTTGCTCACAGTGGCCCTGCTATTTCATGGATACAGGTCTCCACACCGTCACAACCTCTTCGTGGTATCTAATAATATACTGCTATAGTGTATGTATTATCTAGAATAATATACATCCAGTGTACACATAGGCAGCACAGGTGAAGTTTTTGAGAAGCCACCAAGTATATCAACCAGGCGGAAATGTCCAAGGCACACAACATCTACGTACCCCCATTTAGATTGAGTAGGCATTATTTGTGCTTTCCAGCATACAATGCTAAGCGTCTGAGTTGGTTTTGAACGTCTAGACAGTTGATATTTGAATGTCTAGACAGTTAACAATACTACATATAGTACAAAAGAACGGTGTGATGAGACGAATATCTGAGGTAGTAGAGACTGACTGTCTAGTAGAGATGACTGTCTAGTAGAGATGACTGCCTAGTAGAGATGACTGCCTAGTAGAGTAGACCATACACCAGCAACACTTTATTTCAATACAGTTAGAAATATCCCCAATGTAATGGCACTAGTTATACTAGTTGCAGTATAGAATCAGAATATTCAGTCTGGCTGACCGTACAGCCTAGTATATGGGTGTAGTGTATAGTATAGGTTACCTTCTTACTAGTATTGAAGTTATTAATTCCGTGCGGCCACTACTGCTCTTCTAGTGCTACTCGATTTTCTAGTACTGCTAATTGACTATAGAGTTTCCCTCGGGGGAGTCCTGGTGATGGAATGCTAGCCAGTGCATATCGAGAAGCGAAATAAGGCAGATCAACGCCATTTCAGTGGTGGTGAATAATCTGGCATTTTCAGGCTCCAAGGCACTTCTATGGGCTGTGTCTTGCTGTGGGTCTAACATAAAGAAGGTTAGTGTGGTGTAGTGTAGCCCTACGAATCACTTGCACATTCCGACGCTCCGCTCACCTAGTTCGACCTACACGAAAAAAATCGGTTTATAACTCTACTCAAGTCAAGACCAAACGGACAGATAGCCAAGACTAAATTCCTTAGGCTTACAAAAAACATGACAGATACAACTATTTACACATACAACTCCACTCAGTGGGCCCTTGGCGAGCCCTCAGTGGGCCTGACTACTGAACCTGACTACTCCATCAACAACTTCCTTTCGCTTTAGCGGATCTTCCTTTTAATTTTAACCACCGCTCGCTGCTACTCACTATTCCACAGGTATCATACAAGGAACCTCCCTATCAAACCGTTCAACAGGTCCTTACACATTCACTTGCTCTCCCCCTCTACACCATCTCCCAGGTTAGCTGAATAAGTTCCAGACTGAATGACTCTCAGAATGAATGACTCTCAGACTGAATGACTCCCAGAATGAATGACTCCCAGATTTGTTTCTCCAACTTTATTGTTTCCATTAAATGATATACCCGAAAGACTTCTCAAGCTAGAGATATCAATGTGATTATGGATTCCTCTAACAATTGGGTGTATTTATCTCTAGGTCATCGTTAAAACCAGGCTTGAGATTCCAAAACCTGCACTTGCTAAGTATTTTGCAATTGCTCAACTTGTTTCTCGCTTTGATCCATGCCAAATATGACCTTCCCTTTCGCAACTTTTGGCTCTTAATGTGCTTAATCTTCTGGGTCTTCTTGGTGGGTGTCTGTACGTCAACACATTTTTGTTTGTTAGTGAGCAGGATGCTAAAGAAGAGAGAATTCTCTTTGGCCTGCGTTGGCATTACTGACTCTTTGGTGTGATGGTTGCTGGCTTTGTTAGTTTGTGGCTCCAGGGCTATCTCTGCGACAGCCAAGTGGCAAGGGGTAGAAATTACTATAGGCTGGGAACTTGAATATTATTACATGCCCTTTTGCTTTCACTTTTGAAAACTTCTATTTTAATTACCTCGTGCATGTGTGAGTAGCCCAATAATTTGAGACGCGGAATCATTTAACAAACCAAGAAATGCTGCATCAAATGGCAGGGAACGTAGGCAATGGGGCTCGGATTTAGCCAATTTGCCGCTCAATGATTAGTATTATGAACAAAATTAGATGAGTATGCAATAAATGTAAGTTAATCCTTGTATTTTGAACTGTTCTTTTTTTCACAGGGATACTTCTTACCTGTAATTAGATGCGGTAAAATCAGTTGCGGAGTGTGTCTTGTTGGGTCCTGGTGAAAACATATATACGTCTTACCTCAACATACCAAATGCAAGAAGCTTTCTGGCCCACCATGGCCAGTTTAGATGGGTTACTACCCACGTGGATGTTGAAACCTGCACTGGTCGATCAATGTTCGACCCTACTCCTCCATGCCGGGCCAGTCTATAAGGTGCGATGGTTTCCTATGAGGAAACATTGGCAAATAAACATACAAACAGAGTAGTAGACGTATCAGGTCCTGCATATAGTAGTGTAGAGTATATAGTGTATATATATTGTGTATATAGTGTGTATATAGTGTAGAGTAGTGTATGAAATATTTATATGGAGATGAACAGATTGATGACTGTCCTCCTAGAGCAGAATCAAAGTGATTTCTGCCGAATTGTATTTTTCATTGGCACATACACTTTTGAAAGGTCTGGGGTTCACGAATACTCACACACTGGCATTCGCTCTACTTTTCGCACCCTCCAAAGCAGACCCATACATACACGGCTTTGCAATTCAATTCAGAGTATATAGGACAATATGTGAATTCTAAATAGAGCCAAGACTGAATGTTGGACCGCTAGTGAAAAATGAACATTGCTGCCTCTGCCTCTCGATTGAGCGGTGGTTAGCCTTGCTTACATCTCGGGTTACGAGCCCCGCGCACCTACCCGTAGCAGTCCACCAGCAGTCTACAAAAATCGTCCTGCCAGTATTACAAGAGGATGCAAAGCGTTTGGGTGGCTTTGGGGGAAAAGTGGCATTGAGAACTCTCCACCAGAACAATAAATGTTGTGGAGTACTCGAAAGGACCAAAAGGAAAAACCAAGAAACAGAAAGATTGCCGTAAACAGTCTTTGACCATCAAAATAAGCTGGCCACAATAAACCAGTCAATCACAGTCACCCAATCCTAGACAAACAATAGTCAATGACAATAGTCACAGTCATACCTTCCCAGTAGCAGTGACAGTAATAATCGTACACAACCATAATGGTAGTGTCATCAGTCATTCACAATCATAGCCATATGCAACCATGGGCAATAGTACTTAGGGATCAGCGTAGGTGCAGTGGTCAGTAAACAACAATAATAGTATATTCTCAAACAACAATAATAGTATATTCTCAGCTGTAGGTACAGAATCAGGGGCAGACAATCACTCAATGGTAACTGATATACAGTGTTTGTCAAAACGACTCAAGCCAGCAAAACAAGTCAAACAACACCAGCAAGATGAAACAAATTAGAGTGAATAAAATCACTGACAGTCTATTCTGACAGCTTATAGTCTAAGATAGAGCAATCCCCTCCAATCCACCATTTCCATCATATTGGGTGTTAGTGTAGTTGTTAGATTCATGTTAACAGGTACTCTGTTTACTATTTCCAATTGCAGATAATTGCCTGTGGGGTTTTGAGTAGAGTGAGTGGGAGTGGTATAGGATGAAAGGGTGTCTGGTAGTTTTGATTTACTAGTCTCTTTTCTCTTTTCTCTCTCCTCCCTCTCCTCCCTCTCCTCACTCTCCTCACTCTCCTCACTCTCCTCTCTCTTCACTAGTCTCTTCTCAACTATGTCAATGATGAATTGAGATTACCGATCCTCAAAATCTTTAAGAAGCTTATGCCATGCCAAGGACGGAAGTGGAGAAGTGTTAATATGGATGTGATATCTCTTTTCTACTTGCACTTGAAGCTTTCCTTGAGGGATAACTGGCTCAGTGGAAAGGATATCGACAGCGAATTCAATAGCTCGTATGAGCAAGAGGTTTCACTCCGGTCGCTTTTGCAATTCTACCACATGACACTGTATCCTCATTGTATGGGATACTTGCTCCAGGCAGCCATAGGACACCACTCACCGTAGAAGGGAGAGGACATATTGAGCCAAAAGCATAAAATTACGCCGAAAATATACAAATACAAAATCACCATTAACTCAAGTATTATTGTTTTTACATTAAAGAGTTTCGTACACCCTTCAAAACCCTTGTGTTTGAAATGGTATGTTAAGATGGGACAGAGTAGGCTTCATGAATTCTCAATAGCCAGGGCCCTGGCTATCGTGGATCTAACAGTATGTAGTATAAAAGTGTGCAGCGTGGAGAAATCAGTAATGCATATTAGTATTATGATAATAAGACAGTGGAATGAAGGTAGAACCAAGGGGAGTAAGGTATACTGTTGGGTGGAGTGTGCAGGACGGAGAAGATTAGTGTCGAGCCACACCACGCTTTATTTGCTGACCCGCCCGGAAAGCTCCAAGTCCCAGATGTTCCAGTCGTACCAGAGCAAGGGCGGGAAAATGGTGAAGATGTGCCAGATGGCATGGGCATCGAGGAGGCCGAACCAGGGTTCAAAATCGTGCACCTCGAAGTAGATTGCACACAAGAGGTACATGTTCAACAAAATGGGGATAAACGGCACGATTCTCGGCGTCTTGACCCCTAAAAGCAGCATTTTCTCCACAAGCCGCCGCTCGTAAGGATCCGTGTATACACGAAGACTAGCCCGAAATACCTTGTTCATGCGCACACTATGCAGTACCCACAAGGAGAGCGACAAGATGCCCATCAAAATGCTGAATTTCATATTGTAATCGTAGTCCCAGTGGCGGAAAAGTCGTGTATAGTGGCCCAAAAGCATAAGTGCCACCAAGGCCTGGAAAAACCGTCTCCACTTCGGGTTTTCGTGCATATTAAAGTACCTCACTGCTACAGCATTGAAGTTAGCCACCACCATGGATCCAGCCCCAAGGTAATCCATGGTTTCCGACACCTTGGTATCTCGGATGTGGAAAACCGTACTGAAAAACCACCCCAACACCAGGAGCCCCAGCAAGATGCAGTACTGGAGGGCCATGGTCGCTTTAGGCGCACTATGCAGTCGCTGGGCATTATAATAGCCCACCATCTTCACCAAACTCATATAATTCACATACAAGTTGGCCACGGAAAACACCGCCAGGAAAAACTCCGTCATGCCCACTACCCGCCGAAACGGCCACTTGCCATAGAACTTGACTGCAGGAAGTCCCTCCCGTTTCCGCTCGGAATGCACAATTTGCTGGCACTTATAATTGCAGTCCAGCGCACAGTCCCAGTGGAACACAAGCTGCGCCACCGGGTTTATGGAGTTCTGCAGGTAGAGCTCGATCAAGTCGTCGATGGCATCCACTTTTCCCGCTATGGGACCAAACGATACGCTGTGGCCTGCTTCGGTGTGCACACGGGTATCTCTTGGACAAAGCACCAGCTCGCATTCAAGACAGCAGTCGTTGAAGACCGGGAGCCGGTCGCCCATGGACGCGAGGCTGGTGCCTAGTAGGACGAAAAGAGGAAAGAGCCAGGTCATGGAGAGGACCAAGGTGAGTTTGACCAGGAAATGACAGCGCAGGCGGATCACGTGAGACAGCGGATCACGCGACTATCACGTGATATGTTCTACGAGGCAACCAAACGGCGCACCATCAAAGAGGGACAATTAAGATGATTTTAATTTCGTTTTTTTGGTCAGTATCTGGTTGGTGCAATATACTGTTTTTGGCTCATCTGTCTAATTTCGTGTTTGTCTCGCTTGTCTATTTTTGTCTAATTCCATCCGGTTCTATTTTCGACTGAGGGTCTCACCGTCTATTTTTCGCGCGGTGCCTAACCTCCGCCTAAAATGGAACCTAAAACGGAACCTAAAATGGAACCTAAAATGGAACCTAAAATGGAACCTAAAACGGAACCTAAAACGGAACCTAAAACGGAACCTAAAACGGAACCTAAAATGGAACGGTTACATCACTCACCAGTACGCTACCGAGTGGCTCCGGTGTCCCGGGTGTCTCGATTTCACCGAATGTTGACAAGTGACACTGAGTTGGGATGGGTAGAGAGTGTGCACCCACACTAAACCTCCTCTCTATCATCGTTTCTCAGTCGCAGTCCTCGCAAGTCTCAGTCGCAGTCACAGTATCTACCTGTGACTCTGACTATGTATCCGACATATGAATACCCATCGATTCACTGATTCACACAATGCCACCTATGCTGGGCTGATGCTGTTGTCGTAATCAAAGGTGGATGGCCTTGGGGGTCTTGAGCATCGATGTGGTACAGTGAGCGTCTGAGTCTCGCCAGCAGACTGATAATCAAGTATCTAGCCTGAAAGAGTCTAGGAGCATTTCCAGTCTATGAGAATAGAAGAAAGGCTTCACGCAGAACTCGTAGATCCAAAAAACTTCTTATCCACAAGAAAAGACCGGGCCACTACCTCTTCCAAGCCCGGCACATGCGATTCCAAACCGAACACAAGGAGAAAATCTTCTCCGGAAGCAACTCGACACCCAGTTCTTTGTGTGATGTATTGGGAATCGCATCATTTTGACTTTGAGTTTCATTCGGTTTCATTCAGATTCTGTCGAATTGGGTTCTTGAGTCTGAAACGATCTCCAAATAAGGCAGTCTCAAATTCAAACTAGTCTTTATTAAGGCTGGCCGCAAGAAATGACTAGGTTTTGAAAGTGTTATGATGACACAGATTCCAATCTGAAACAGCCTTTAAGCAGTATGAGATCGACAGTTTCACATTCAAATCAGTATAATCCTAACACTTTCAAGATCCAGCCGTTTCCCCTCTGACAGTCTTTATCTGAACAGTCTTAATGCGGAACACTAGTCCGGGAAGTTCAGTGTCACATTTTAGACATTAATCTGGAACAGTCACAATTCAAACAATAGGACCTGTATTCTAAGACCAGAATAACCCTTCTGAACAATCCTGAACAGTCTTAAATCCGATAGCTCCATTCATAGGATGTGATCTCCAAAATAGCATTTCTGGATGTTAAAATTCCAGACATCACAGCAGTGTATTTTGATAAAAACCCATTCATGGAGTGAGCATTCAGAGTATGATGGAAACAATTTCGGCCATCTCGTCATAGAATTAGACAGACGCCACCACACCATAGAATATTCCAAGAGCCGGAGTCTAAGTGTCTAAACGAAGTCACATAATCAGACATTGTACATTAGACCGCCTCAAATTTTGAGTCTCAGAATTCCCAGTGGATGGTATGAACCAGTCTTGGAAACCATACCAGTTCACTAAAGACGGCCTAAGCTTTCCGTGTGTGCTGCCATTGAAGAGATCCTCACCTGATTTGACCAGCCATGTTTGAAGAAGTTCCAGGTATATTGAGTTCAAGTGGCCCACGCCTTTCTCTATTGATGTTGAATTTCTTGATAGTTCCTTTATTCCTTGAAATTTCACCTGAACAAGGGAGACTGTTTCACCCAAACTGACTCTTAATTGTCACTAAAACACGGGAACATAAGTGAAGACATTCTGAATTTGATTATGTCAGGCTCTTTACCACTGGAAATGGGCTTCTTGTTCATACAAGCGATAGATGTCCAACATAAAGGGGTGGTAAGCTTATGACAGACAATCAAAGCTCATAATATCCGTGGATATACCCGATTTCGACTGGACGCAATAAATTGAGCCACGAAGAACACAGGTATTCGGATTTAATTTCCTTTTTCCGTTTCAAATGTGATCTCCAATCCTAAATGAAGGATGAATGTATTGCCTTAAACAGGAATCAGGAATCCGATTCCACGCACACTGACCATAAACATTCCGTTCAATGCAGCAAACTTTTCAATATCAAGGAGTAAGATATTGGTCAGTTTTCCAATCACATACACCATCTTCTGGTATTTTCGACATCTGGTTGAGGAATATCCGGGACTTAGGGGGGTACGATAACACACTAGAAGATTCTGATCGTAATCCTCTAAGCCCGCAGAAAACCCCGTACACCAAAAATCAAGATCCTCTTCCACCTGGCTTAGATCAAGTGTATGAGTTACCCCTTGACGTTAACCAATTTCACAATATGATCACCTTGATTTTTTTGGCCTGGACATTTTTGGCCAAAAATTTCTCCCGCCTTGTCCCCGAGTTCTGGTTTCCTGAGCCAAGTATTCTTCCATATTATTCTCACATTCAGGTTTCTCGTCCCACATTTCAATTTGGACACCCGCATTTCAATTTGGACACCCTCACCCTTGATCTAAAAATACTCCTCTGTTCACTATTGTCCCTGGCATTTCTGGTCTCAAATCACCTGACGGTACACCTTAGACAGGGTAACATATTGTTTGGGCAGAATCGGCTGAGAATCGTTGAGATTGGCTGGTTGGCAGAATCGGCTGAGAATGAGAATTGACTGGGCTGTGATTGTCTGACTGTATGCGACTGTATGAGAATTGTGAGAATTGTGAGAATTGTGAGAATTGTGAGAATTGGGACAATTGTTAAAATGACTATTGTCAGAACGAGATTGTCTTTGTTAGTCGAGCTTCTTTCCTTTGCAGAATTTCTTGGCCTTGTTCTTCGAGATTGTTCGAAGCTACCCATTCTTTCCACTTCCTTCCCTCTTCATTGTCGTTTTCCCTTCTCTATCCCTCATCTTTTTTCCCTTTCTTCTTCTTCTCTCTTTCTTCGTCCTCCATCCTCCTTTGTCATCATCTCCTTCATTCAACTCCTTCTCTTTTCCATAATCACCTTTCTCCCTTTTCCTCCGTTCTCCTCCTCCTCTTCCTCTGCCATTCCCCCATTCACCTTCTTCCTTCTTTTTTATTGTTCTCCTTCTGCTTCTGCTTCTTCATCTGGGGATCTGCAGTCATGCGATTGTTGGCACGGTGGGCTACGGAGGGCCATTGTGGAGGCCATTGTTAGGCGTGGATTCCACATGAGCATTGCGCAGCCTCGCAGAACCAGCACTTTATTGTGGCAGGCCAGTTTGGGCGCGGGTGCGAGGTGCGAATGAACTCAACTGAACTGAACCCAAACAAGACGTAGGCTGGAGGCACGGGTGTCGTATCTGTAGTAGATCTTATGTCTACCCCTAACATTGAGATGAGCCGGAATGCTGGTCATTCAATGTGTCCAAGAATGCTGCTTTTTGGCCGTTTCTGGAATTCCCTAAATGTCACTTCTTGAATGACTTGTTTTGGTTTGCCTCTGACTTGATTGGCTGTAGAGTTTGCGTTGGTTTTGCCCAATGGCTTGTCTCTGGATGGTGTTTTGGTAAGTAGGAATCCCGCTTTCAGAGTGTATAGAGCCACCGTATATCGACGCGGGAGTGCATATGCAAGGTGGGCCGGCATGCGGACCAAGAAAAGAAACTAGGTCATGTTCATTTCGTGCGCTCTCATTCGCTAGCAGCCTCTCCTGCAGATGCACCCTCCTCACACATATGCAATGCATTGAAAGATCAAGGTGCCAAACTGGTCCAGTACCAAAACCTCAGATCTGCAATACTCCCACGTTGGCCAGTCCAACGCCAATCCAAACCCAAAACCACACGAGAGAGCATGAAATGGTTACACCAACTTAGTCTCTGTAGCCAATACGACCATTTTTTTCAACTTGCGTTTTTGGGCCCCGGTACGTGCACATAGCATAAAAAGGAACCAAGATCGCACGGTCATGGTCCGTCATTGATAGTGCCTTTGCAATAGCAACGTTCCTTCGCCGTTAAGAGTATAACGAAACTTAAATGCGGAGAGCACTGACGTCATATCCATTTGTAGGTTCGGGCAGCAACCCCTTTTAGTGATCTTCAGAAAGTCAGTAGATAGCACCCCCCGCATCCATTCCACTAACCATTCCCATTCCAAAACCAACACTAGCAACATAAGCAGCACGCAATACAATTAGAACAAGGACCCCATTGTAGGAGCAAGGGCTATTTGAAGCCCGTACCTCAAAACCGTGTCACAAAACCGTACCATCCAATTCTATTCCCCCTCCCCATGGTCTAGAAACACATTTAGTAGCCAGACATTAATGGTGTGTAGATTGAAAGGGTATGCCAGGTGGTATATGGAGGACATACGTCATCTTTATATCTCTGTCAATGGCTGTAAAAATGAATGATGAGGACGGCAATGATAAGAGTAGGGGACAGGGCTATTTATGCCAGGCTGGCGAGACAGAGCAAGGGGGCCTGTTTCAGAAGCGTTTCATGCGAAATTCACATAGGAGATCTTGAGAGTCCACAAAAGCAGAGCATGGCCTTTTCTGATTGTCCCACCACCTATAGCCTTGCATATATCTGAAACATGTAGACAATTGAAATGGTCCCATAAAAAAGGCAACCACGTCCCCCCTAAGCTCAGACGTTTTGGTGCCTCCCCTTCAGTCGCTTCATGCGCTGTAAGTTTTCGAAGGCCAAACTCGCATGCTTTCGGCCTCGCCAGGTCCTGTATCCGCTGCACCAAGTGGCAAACCTGACGCATAGGTTTGCGCGCCATTCTGCCGCCATACACCAACGATCGCCAGTGCCCAATGAGAGCCAAACAAACATACAGCCAAATGAAAAGGCACAAACACCCATGGAATCTTAGGGGTGTACGGTGAATGGAGCACTGGAACCCAGAGTGATTTTTTCCACGTGACCCTATTATCCTCCATACATTGTGCTCCCATATATGTTCAATCATTGTGTGCTAGTTCAGAGATTGGGGCATTGGCGCAAAGGGTGGATTGACAGGGGCAGGGTTTTGGATTGACGTGACTGGGAAGAATTTGAGTGGAATTTCAAAGTGCCCGAACGGAAAGGCATGCATTCGGATTCCAAAGTCAGGGACTCATATAAAACCAAAAAATCTGGGCTTGGTTTTGGAGGGCTTTGGGAGTTGAACGTTGGGGGGTTGCTTATTAAACAATCCTAATAGGCCCAAATAAAGTTGGCTCATGCATCCTCCTCGAGCTGCTGTTATATTGTGCTGCTGTTGTCTGTTTTTGGAGAGGCAATATTAGAGACCGAAAGGACTTAACGGGGGTATGCATTACGCCTGCACACGGGCCGCGTAAATGCAGGCCTTGCACATTGTTTTTCATTTTTTGCCGCCCTTCAGGCCTTCCAGTCTGTGAGGTGCTGCATGCTGAGGCATTTTTTTTTCCCACGCCTGTTTTTTTTTTCATGCATGAAATTCCAAATTATATTTTAAGAGCCCAACCTCCGGAATTTCCAACCTCCTTTATTTTTGCCTTCTTATCTTTATTTCCCCAAACCCAGAACTATCTCATATCTGCTAATACACTACTAACCACTGACCCCTTCCTCCCGATTAGGCAATCCCCATAAATTCACTTCTTCACTGCCTACTAGCGATTGAGCTCCTTTTATATCTGACTTGCCACTGTACCCCAATGCTATATTTCACACAAGACAAACCTGAAACGATGACACAAAAACAAAGCGCCCACATGAAAAGCACAAACACAACTGGCAAAGCACCAGAGTTTACGAATACGAATATAAATACTGATGCTACGCCGCAGCTCAGGGATAAGGAGACTGATGCAGCCCTTGGTGCCCCAACCACTACTCAGTCAAATGCATCCAGGAAAAGAAAAATCTGCCACGTGGACAGTTCAGACAAAATGGATCCCGTGGAGAAACTTTTGAGCTTGACCTACTCTAATACCGACCTCCTCGTGCAATTGAATGAGTGTGAGTCGCAAAAGAATGAGGCCCAGGCCCAGGCCTCTGAGTATGCATCCGAAGACCCATCCCTGCACCCAATTTCTTATACCTACAGCAAGATGATGAACGATAGTCTCCGCAGACACTATTCGAAGCTCCGCCGGTCGCAAATGGAAATCCATAACGATAACTCGTCCTTCCTGATTTTGACCAAACCTCACTATGGAGGTTCGGATCATGTGACCGGCGATCACGTGGCCCAGCGTCACGTGCCGCGCCCTCGTACACCCCACATTCCGTTCTTCAAAAACGTCAACTTCAACTCCAGCCCCGCCTTGGGTTACAAGCTCGAAGACTATATTCACTACGACGAAGACGAAAACGATGATCCGTTGACCACTGACAGCGAGCCTTTGCATACCGATACCGAGGAAGAACTGGGTTCGCATACGGATCCTGCCCACGCCACCAAGCGGTCGTGCTCGAGCCAATTGCTGGCTAAGATGTCGTTCCACTACCGCCAAAACGATAACCTTAACTTCTCGTTAACGGGCGAAAAGAAGGACGGGCCCAATGATGCGTTCAAGTTCCTCAATAAACGGTCGGTCATTTCGGGCAAAGCCAGCGAGATGATCGGCACGTCCAACTTCTTGGTCAGCGACTTTTTCTTTTGACCTAGCTTTGCATCTTTTTACTTCTTCTGCTGGCCACGTAGTGTTTTAATAAATGTTCCAAATAATCTGGACTGTATGTAGTCCTTGTATATCGGGGCACATCATTGTACATACATGCTTGGTAACATGCAGAACTACATCGGCTACCACATGGAGAGCCGTACACATCTATACACCATACTATATCAGTTACATACAGAAACCTATACACCACTCGAATGAATCCACTGCATGAGGCATGCAGTAACTCGCGTACACCCGTACACCAAATCCATATACCAAAGAATGTTACATACAGTAATCTGACACACCCGTAAACCATCTTATACACAGACATCCGTGCACGACACCGATTCGCACCCGCCACGTACGCAACCGAACACCCAGACTGTTACCGCCTCCTAGCAACACCAGCTACCGCTGTACACCAGCATCTAGCAAACCCTGCTCCACGTGCTGTCTGAACTTTCGGTAGCCTTTAAAGCTAAAGCGCAACTCGAAAGCGCAAAAACTCGCGCAATCAGAGCGCAATCCCCGTCCATTCTCGCCATGGCCTTCCTCCACCTTATATACGCCTATCTCCTAGGAGGCGTGACTTTCATCCCGGCGGCAATTGCCGTCTTTATATACCTCCAGCCGAAAAAAGCAGCCAAAAAAAATGGAACCCCGCTCAGGGCAGGCCAGATCGAGGAGTCACGTGATTCCGGCCTCAACGCCTTCAAGCAAGGCTGGATTGTGGTGACCCACGAGGAGTTGGAGTCGCAGGACGACATTTCCGGGCGAGCAGAGGCTGTGGGTGATACCCCCGAGGCCAAATCGGCCTATTCGTCCCTCTATAAGTTGGTGACCAACACAAAAGTAGCGGTCCGAGCCGAGAGACGGGAGCCTGAGGGAACTGGTAGCGACACCAAGGAACATGAGTTCAAGGAAGACACTTTCACTTTGCGGGAGCCCGTGGGGTCTGATTTGGGAGATCTGGAGCTGGCTCGAAGCCTGATCCGAGATCAACCCCAAGGTCTGATCCGATACCAATCTCAAAACCAGTCTCGAGACCAGTCCCGTGACCAGATTGGCGAACAGTCTCATGATCAAGTTGGCGAACATTCTAGTGACACGCGCGAAGAGGACTATGGAAAATCCGGAGGTCAAGATGTCCGGGATGGTCATTCCCGAGAAGGACAGGTTCGGCCAGCAGAAGTCCCGGATAGTCCCATTCCCAGCCCAAACACAACACCCGCCTCCGCCCCTTCCAAGAAGCACCGGTACTATGCGGTGTTGAAACATGGTAACTTGTTTCTTTATAAGAACGAGCGCATGCAGGATGTCAAGCATGTGATCGTGTTGCACAACCACATCGTCACGCTTTGGCCCCGCAACTTGTCCGATGCGTCTCTCTTCACCAAGTACTCGCTGATTGCATTGCTCAAGTCCGACTGGAGCCGGGCACGGCGACTTTCGGAAAACCGCCCCGAATCCGACAGCCACTGGCATTCCGGGAAGGTCACAACGCAGGACGTGCTTGACCATTCTAGCGGGCTCCTGGCTCCACCCGGTGCCATCTTCATCTATACCGACTATAACATGGACAAAGAAGATTGGTACTTTGCCCTTATTCGGGCGACCAAGACTGCACACTATGCCACGCCGGCATTGGACCCGTCGGTATATGCAGAAACACTTCATTTCCCCACGGCCAACAGCATGAAATTGATCCAGGCACTTTATAGTTCCGAGGGTCAATTACAGACAAAATGGCTCAACTCGATATTGGGCCGGCTTTTCCTCTCTTTGCAGAAAACCGACATTATGCAGGACTACCTCACGTTAAAGATCGAAAAGAAGTTGAACAAGATCAAAACTCCCGGTTTTTTGGACAAGTTCCAGATCATCCGCGTGGATGCAGGCAATTCTGCTCCTCTCATAAGTTACCCCGTGCTAAAAGAAATGAATCCAGAGGGGAATCTCTTGGTATCGTTCGATATGCACTACTCTGGGGGTCTCTCCATGCAGTTGGCCACTAAAGTCAACATCAACCTTGGGTCCCGGTTCAAGACCCGGGAGGTTGACGTGTTGCTTTCGATCAGCTTCGAGAAAATTTCCGGTCCAATGCTTATACGCATGAAACCACCTCCGTCTACCAGAATGTGGTATACGTTTGAGAGCGAACCACAGATGGCCATCAAAATTGAACCAGTGATATCGTCTCGGCTGATGTCCTATGGAGTCATTACCAATACCATCGAGAAGAAGTTCAAGGATGCCATCAAGGAGTCGTTGGTGTTTCCACATTGGGACGATATCGTCTTTTATAGTGCCAAGGACGAGATGTACCGAGGAGGTCTCTGGGACAAGTCCGTAAGGCCAACAGAGACAGAACCAGGTATTGATGCTGAAAAGAACGGAGGCAATGACGGAGCAGAAAAGAATGATCCCAAGGATGGAGGAGTATCCGAAGGGAAGAAGGGGGATGGAGATGAGCTGGAACGGCTGGAGGATGTGGCGTCTGTTTTCACGGCTGGAAGCGACGATGTCATGAGCTTCTCGTCTGCAACAGCAGCACGTTCAAAGGCCCGCATCTCTGCCACACTCAATGACCTTTCCAAGAGGTTACGAAAACCAAAGTCCGCGTCCACACTTGGTATGGATGAAACCAGTATTCTCTCCGACGGTTCAGAGGTGCAGCTGGTCACACTGACAAGCACCAGTCTGGTGAATCAACCCAATCAAGGGAATTCGAACCTGGGTCAAACAAATCAAGAAAAACCTCTGGGGCTGGAAGCTGTTTATACCGGAACCATTCGAAAGATCGGCAGTTGGTACAATAAACCAACCAAACCATCTGCGTCTCCGCTGGGAACTCCATATGTGGCCCCCGAAATGATCTCCAACCGGAGGCCCCGTAAACAGTCACTGGCAACGCTCAACTCGGACCCAGAAAGAGTTGAACGGGTTGAACGGATGGAGCGGATGGACCGGGTTGAAAAGGTCGAAAAGGCCGAAATCCCAGGTTACGATTTCGGGTCCAATTTGTTGTCCGATGACCGTATTGCCAATACCATTGATGTGCAGGCGACGCCTCCTTCTGCCAAAGCCCGCCGGAAACCTCCGCCAGACTCGCCGGTGTCTTCCTTGGGGAACGCCTCATTACACTAACCATGAGTTCTTAAACTCAACCCAAAATTCAACCAATTCTTAGATCAATAAAATCAAAATAGTAGATCTTTCAGAACGATATCCATTTCATTGTGACCAGAGTAATTTTCAAAAGGTAATTCGTAATATTAGGTCGATAGGCAAAACTGAATCCCTGGAGATATTATTCAAGTGCCGCCGTCGAATGGCCATTCACGAATACTTACAAAGCAACCAACCGGATTCCCTGGCGCAAATCACAAAAACTCATTGCCATTGTTGAATTTCTGAGGATTACACCCACCCCTCCCGACTTATCAAAGGAGCTCACATTCTTTCTTGACAAATCAGTACCACTCAAGTAGCTTTTCACCTGGTTCTCTTCAATTTTGATGAAAGAAAGTGTATAGAACAGTTCCCAGTCTCGTGTCATGACTTCTGAGAACTTTGACCTCAACAAGCAAGTGGTGAGTTCATGTGCCTTGAAGTAATCTCAGTGTGTCCAGGTCTTCTATTCATTTCAGTCACTCCGGTCTCCAGTTAGTCAGGTTTACCCAGGAGCCAAACATGTAGGCTTTTAACATCGTGGGATTCACCAACTGACGAAGGTCCAAGCCAAAACTATTCCTCCTTTGTTAGTAGAAGAGATTTATCCGGAACAACTAGGACTGGATCAGGGACGACGGTGTATATTTTGCTACCAGCTCTTGAACTGTTGTTTGCCTTGAATTTCAACCAAAAATTGGCACGGTGTTAGAGTGATCCCCCCAACTGGAGAGATAGCTCTGAACATTTTGGGAGTTGCCCGTGAGTAGAAGATCATTCCCAAACATTTCGTAGTGTTATTGAAGGAGCCAACAAGATAGAAGAGACCTTCAAATGTTAATTTCGATTTTCCAGGCTCTCAAGTTTGTCCATTTGTCCAAACTCTTTAATTGTCCAGTCTACAGCCTCCAGTCTCTGCAATTCGTCTAGTCAATTGACTGCAAGTGTATAATCAAAAATCATCAAAGCAAGAGATGCATGCCCATATCTAAACGATCACAACAATTCAAAGTGCAGATCACTTTTTCTCTCTGAAAATTGCGGAATAAAAAGGATGTGGTTCAGGGGGGAACGCGTAGCCTTATATATTTCGCAGCTCGCCGCTCCTGCATGGAGGGTGGCTGCAAATAATAAGGGCGGGGTAAGAAAATACATATAAAAGGAGCTCCCCCTTTTCAAAACCTCACTATTTCTTTCACGCCAACCACAACCACAACTACAACTACAACTACAACTACAACTACAACTACAACTACAACTACAACTACAACTACAACTACAACTACAACTACAACTAATACAGCTCCGATCACAATTTACGTCCTCTAGTTCAGATGGGGAGGACATTTTCTTATGTGTCTACAAGAGTTTGCAACTATTAAGGCAGTATCATTCATCTCACAAGCTGAACAATTCTAACAATCGATGCAAATCTTGATACTCTAAGAAGGTACAAATTCTTCATATCTGAAACCCAAAAGAATTCCACCACCAGCGCATCTTAAGCCACCTCCAGTCGGCCAAACCAGGGCTCATAACATGGATACTAGGCATCACATGTTCCGCATCTAGCTACATACTATGTACTAGTCTGCTGCAGTCTACACTACACAAACAACCGTCTAATCGTTCTTATGTATCTACTGTGTACTAAGGTGTACTAAGTACCATCAATTTCTTTACGATATCTACTATTGGTGCATTTTACTCAGTAGAATGCAGTATTTAGATTTCCTTATACCCTGGGCTCACACAGCCGTCTCTTCACTATAACTCTTATAGTCAAGAACATATTGACATCAAATGTACGGGGCCCAGCCGGCATACATCTGGCAGAGATTCAGTTCGGAAGTTGCCTGCTGGATCAAAACATCCACTTGCCCATGCACATTCATGGGCATGCCCTCCTTTTCATCGAGCAAACCTCGGATCTTATGGCGCACTCGCTTAAGGTGTTCCTGCGGCTTCTCCAGCGTCCGCCAGTCCAATAACGGATCATAGATCAAGGTCTCCAAAATATTCATGAGCGACGCCTCATTTTCCCGCACCAACGCCCCGGTGACCTCACACGCTAGGCGGAACGGGCCCTCAATTCCCGTGATCCCCATTGCATCCACCATGTTGTGGGTCAAGCGGAACGGCACGATCTCAGGCGTGGGGAGAGTACGGCCTTTTTCAAAGAGACAGTCGAAGTCGATATGGAGACATGCTCCACTTTCCTTGAGGAAGAGAATATTCTCACAATGCCTATCACCCAACCCTATCACGTGCCCGACAATCGACATGACGGCAGACGTTCGAATATACGTCCTTCGAGCCACGTACCATATGGCCGGATCGGAGAACTGGTCAATGAACCAATTGTGAAGAACGGGTTTCAACTCCCTGCAGATAGTACGGAACAACGACCACAAGGCCTCTTTGGTGGCTGGACATGGATTGGCCTTATGCACTTTCTGAGCCTCGTCCAACTTCAGAAATACCTTGCGTTCATTAAGATTGATGGCCAATTTTTTCTGCTGGAGAAAGATTACCGCCTTCATGGTCTGCACATTCGCCACGAACTCAATGACTCCCATATCTTCAGCCAAAGGGATCACCGAGTAGTTCTCGATTGTCAAATTGCGTTTCCGTGCATCTCCACTGGCCGAAAGCAACCGGTTGATCATGTTTGTGAACTCGAACACCTTTGCATCTTTCCGTGTATCGTCTCTTTTGAGCATAAGACGGTACGCATTGTTGTCGGTGCCTCGGATGGTGATTTGTTTGGGCATCTGGAGCGACAGGAAGATTATGACGTCATCGTCGAACCCGTCGAACGTCACAGGAGCCCGGGGGAACGCATGAAAGCTCTCGCCCATGCGGTGGGCATTCAGAGCCGGGATTTTGATCTCGAGGTTGGCTTTGACCGGCACCACTAGTGAGTCGTATGGCTTATTGGTGTCCCTGACCAGAAAATCACTGGAGAGTTTCCACCGGTTCTTGGCGCTTTTCTTGACCTTTTGGCTAGCGATGGACTCCAAGATTTCAAAGAGTTCTTTGGCATTAGACACGGCTGTTCCAAGTGTAGGACGCACCTGGTCCAAGATCTGCACCACCCTCTGTTTCCGCTTGGGATCTTTGGACTTGACATGCGACAAGACGTACCAAAGACTGTGTTTCGGGTACGTCGTCACGAGATGGCTCAAAATGGCCACCATTACATCCACACTACGCTCGTGGGTGTGGGTGATCCGGGAAAGCATCTGGGTGATGGACGTGTACCACACATAAGCCGGCACTTCATCTTTTTGGTTGGCGATTTCCAGCATTATGGACCCCACGCGGCGCTGGGCATCCTTGTTTCGGTGTGATTTCTGTGCAAAGTCCAACCACACCGATATCAACTTTGGAAGCGCCTCGAAAATGTACTTGGTGCCAAGTTTCAATGCATGGAGGTAGTACCGGATGATTTGTCGTTCGTATAACCCCGAGGCGTCATTGTGGGTATCCATGATCTTGCAATAGTACTTGCCCAAGTCAAAAAACGGCTTTTCCCACTCCTTATCGAGTCTGTACGACTTACAGTACTCCTCCACAATGGTGGCCTGGGAACTGTGGCTAGACTCGTCGAGCCAGAGTGCATATTGAAGCTGGTACCGGGCCCGGACCTTGGGGCGAATGTCTTGAGCAGCCAAACTCTCGGATAACGCCTTGATGGCCTCGGTCTGCTTTCCCTGGTCCCACAACAAATGGGCGTATTCAACATTAGCGTTTTCGTCGCACGCTGCCATAGCGTTCATGATGCACTTGGTGGCCATGTCTAGACGCAGGTCTCTCCGGGCGATTTTCAGACAGGCAATGTGGATGGAGCTGATGAGATCTTGTCGGCCTGTTAGGATGTAACATAGGCGATGCACAGCTAGAAGCTTCCACTGACTCTCGAATTCAAGGTCGGTATTGTTCATGCGGTCATGGAGAATAGAGAGCATTTCCCGTTCCGGGGTTTCTGGGGCCTGTGTCTTGACAATAAGACTTGCATCGAACATCATGTGGAGCTGGCGCATCAAACGGGTGTTTCTAGAGAACGAAGATGACATCGACAGAGCCAAAGATTGGCCCACTAGGGAGTAGATCTCATCCATCAACACATCAAAGTTCAAGGCTCCTTGGTTCTGCACCTGGAGAATGAGCTCTGCAAACCTGGAAGTGATTTGAGCCTCCACATCGTGAGGACGGCCTAAAACACCCAGGATTTGGCTCCATTTGGCGATTTCTCCAAGATTCCCGGACTGCACGGATGCCAGAACGCCTGCAACGGCCCAGATCCCGGGCAATTGCGTATAGTTTTGTTTCCACATCGTGGAGTCGAGTGAGGATAACACCTGGTCATAGAGCGCATGATCTGCAAACGACTTGAGAAGTTTGGTGGTATACTCCACACGATCCTGCTCTGTTCCTATATGGCTCAATACATGGAACAGTTCCTGGGCCAACGACCAGTTCTCGTTGAATTGAAACGTGTGGAGTTTCTCATGGAGGTTGCTGGCGGAGAACTTCTTGAGTACTCCGTTCAAAGCGTCATAGTCGTCGATGTTGGAGTAGACTGTCTGGAGTGTGGACGAAATATGGTCTTTTTCCACACTTCTCACATCGCTATCCCCATTCTGCACTGGATTCTTCTCGCTTCGGTGACACTTCTCAAGGTAAAGAATGGTCCGTTCGAAAGAGTCACATTGGGAAGAAGTTTGGGCTATGAGTTCCGTGGGAATCTCTTCCAAAACAGACGTCACATACAGTCTCCGTTTGGTCAACACAGCCACCTCACCCTTGGTTATCGAGACATCACTGAGTCGTTGCGTGGCCGCAGAGATCCACTCGTTGAAGTAGTCAATGACTTCAAACACGCTCTGGTAACAAAGCTTGAGGTTCTCCATGCGTTCCGTGGCGCCATGGTCGTGGATCTGAGTATGGAGAATGGCCAAAAACTCAGAGAGGATATCGCTGCGGGCCTGTTCGTCTCCATTGACTATATGACTCAAAGCCACGTACTTCAAAAGGTACAGCGAGATGGACACCTCCTCATCGCGGATCAACATGGAACACGTTTGGAAAATGGCACTTTTGGCGGTCTTGCCCTTTTGCGATTTCTGCGACGGTAAAGAACTGGACGTATTGATGGGTCGCCGGAACAAGTTGGTGGTGATATCCACAAGCCACTTATCGTGGCGCATGCCCATTTCAAAATGGGGATAGTTCAAAGGTTCGTACCGGGGAGTCTGAGCAAAGTACCGGGAGCTTAAAAGCGGCGTCAAAGTGGACTTATCGATTTCGGAAAACTCGTCCCACACTTCACTTCTGATACCCTGCGTTCCTGCTTCCAACACCAGGTTATCAAGCCCGAGAATCTGGAGAAAACTCTGCATAGAGTACACGGAGAAAAGCTGGCGGATCGGATCGTTCGAAGCCCAGAAGTTCTTGATCACCTTGGTCTGGATAAAGTTCACGAGGAACCGGGCGTTCTCCCGGTAATCCTGGAAATCATGGAGGAGCATGGTATTCAGTTTGACACTTTTAAATGTGAATCTGTTTGCATCCAAAGACCCGAGGCTCGCCAACACCTTGGCACTTTTGGTGGAAATGGCCGGGTCTTTGCTCCGAAACTGCACCGAAATGTCAAGCACGCTTCGGACCAAGTCCAGGATCTGCCGGACGCTCGTATGGTCTCGGAGCATATCACTTTGCCAGGACTTCTGGTGTGCGTTTGCGGAATTGATGAGATCATCGAGAGCCTGGTGGATGACGATCCGGTTTCCGGTCTGCAAACGACGTGTCAATTCGGGGAAAAACGAGAGGTTATTCTTGATCTTCAGCAAAAGCGATGAAGACGCATCCGGCACATAGTACTGGTCTAAGTCCCTAATGTAAGGGTATGAAAAATAATAAGGCCCGTACTTGATATACTCCAGCTTGATGACCAGGAACAACTTGCGGAGGATATCTGCTGCTATGAGCTTCGACCGGTGCAGGAAGACCTCGAACTTCTGGAACATCAAGGAAATCGTGATGTCAAACAACGAAACAAGGTTGGCCAGGTCGAGTCTCTGCACCAAGACATTCCAGCAACTCAAAGCATGGGTTTCCAAAGATGGTGAGTCCATCGCTGCTTGGAGACACGTGGAAATCTGGCCCAAGGCCCACGAAGCAGCAGTGGTGTTCCTGGATATAAGGAACTGGATGGCCTTGATGGAGCTGACTTTCTCGAAGTATGGCCGAATGCCTTTGATTTGGTGCACGTTTTCACTGAACCGTTGTGCTAGTTCCAACACGTGTTCCTGGAGGATATCGTGGATATAATCAAAGTTGTCCTCGGACGGGGGTTCACAGTGCTCGTTTTCCGGCCTTTTCATCCAGCTGATTTTGGCCACATACACTATGGCCTTGAAGATCTTGGCCTTGTTCTGAAGCACTCCTTCATCGTCCATCTGCATCTGGAGCAAGATGAACCAGAGCACCTCCCCGATATTCGGCACCAAGTCCGCCAAGCTCACCGTCTTATAGTGCGGACTGGCATTGCTCAAAACATTGACAATGTACTTGGCATCAATGTGCTCGTCTTTGCAGAGGTAAAGAGCCATGATACGGGGAAGTGTTTTGGTGATCAACTTCAATTTGGGTATGTTGCAGGCGTCGGCGATTTCCTGGATAAAGTCCCGCTTGTAGTACTCGAGGAACCGGGGCGTGGTGTAGTCCCGGGTATTGCTCAAGAAGAACTTCTTGGTGATGCCCAAAAGCTCCGTTAACCGAGTGAACATCCTGGAGTTTTTGACGATTCTCTCGGCAATGCTGGGCAAATACGGCGAAAGCATCTTATACGGAGTAAGAGCCTTGGCCAGGGCCACATACAATAACACATTATAGGCGAGGTTCACGTGCTGCTCATTTGCTTCGCCCAAACAATCGATCAACTTGATGAACACCACACAGAGCCATTCTCCGTCACATACTATGGCGAGTTCCGCGAGTGCTAGCAACGTGGACTCAGCTAAATGGATATCCGTGGTGCTATAGTTGATTCTGGTGACCGTTTGGAAGATCTGCTTGAAGAGCTCTTCCAGCACCTTATCATTTTGACGGATTAGAAAGAGCGGAAGCGTCCGGGCAGCAAGAATCCGAACATCTCTGTTGCTATGTTTCTGCAAACACTCCAAGACAAACTGAAACGCTGCATTTCGAGAGCCACAGTCCTTTTCTGGGAGCCGGAACGTCGCCAAAAGGTTATAGAGAGCAAGCAAAAAGTTTGTGGCAAGGAGGGGGTTTTCCTGGATGATGGATTTGTTTTTTCCGAGGAGAAGAGACCCGAAAATGGCAGAATAAAGCAAATTGCTTTCACTGGAGCTTGTCACGTGCCGTCGCTGGGCCGAGATGCTTTTGTAGATGTTTTTGGAGCTGACGGCTGCACACACTGTGCATTGGTGGGCTTTCCAGTCATAATCCTCGGCGATTATGCAGGGAACATGGCGTAACACCGAGAGAAACGTATGGCACGTGGCTTTGTTGGCCAAGAAATCGGGTCCCAAGCTGCGTACATAATCAAGCCATGTTTTCATGTCTGGAACCAAGTTTTGCGCCGAAAGATATGCTTGGAACAGGTTGGGCATATCGATCAAAAACCGGAGCTCGGAGATAAGCCCGTTCTGGAACACTGCCATGATCTGCACCGATAATTCGTTCAACTCCACGTCCATAAACGTTTTTGGAGCCGAACCTGTCTGTTTAGGGCTTAATATCTGTACCACACTTGCCACATCGGCCGGAAGAACGGCGTTTTCGAAGTCACTTGTCAGGAAAGACTTGTAGAAGTTCTCCAAAAGTTGTTTCTCTCGACAGAAGAGGAAAAGCCGCAACACACACCGGCACGCCGACCTGGTGAACTGAAACAGGCCATTTTCACCCGCTTGAAGCGCCAAAGCAGAGAAATGTCCATGAATAAGCTTCAATATGAACTGCACGGCCGTCCAGCGGATATTGGCGTCCAAATAAACGTTGCTGGCCAAGTTTAATATCACCACCGACCTGCATGTGTCAACTATGGCGACCAAAGTGTCGTTTTGCTGGGACTGGGCGGCAGAAAGCACGAAAAAAAGCCTTTTGGCTACCATATCGAGCTGCACACGGCCCTGGGCCGTTCGGAGCCGGAGTTTGCCGGAGATATCGTAGTCATTGACCACAGTGAACAAATGGCATGTGCAGGTAAGCAACAGGGGGAAATCTGGGGCGATTTCGACCGGGATTTCGGCACTAGTGCTTCCGTCGGGCCCTGTCACGTGGGCCACCAAAATCTGGGACCCCCTGGTCACCGTATCGAGGAGAATCTGGCGGAGCGCCGTTTTATGCTTATATCCGAGCAAATTGATGGCCACGATGTTGATAAGCTCCAATAAAAACAGCTTGATGGTATTCGTAAGCGCTAGATCCATGGGGAACTGCGCTAGCCAGTGTAGGGCAAAGCGGAGCAGCCACAGGTAGAAAAAAGGGGGTTGTAGGTCGGGCAGGAGGCGGAAAAACGGCATTTTTTCACCGAAAACAACCGCAAGCTCGTCTCCAGCCACCTGAGTATTCAATACGTGCTTTTTTCGGCTCAAAACGGTCTCGATGGCGGAGAAAAGCTTGGGAACGAACGCGTCTGCTTCAGCATCAGGAGACGACGCTAGGATCTGAAGCCGTTCATAGGCAAAGGCAAAAAGGTAGAGCGACAACTTCTTGAAATCCGTGGTATCATCCTGGGCAATGTTTCTGTTGACATCCTGGAGAAACTGATCGAGCTCTGGGGCTGAAAGCATGGTTTCAGACGTGTTTGACGTGAGTGAGATGTGTGCCTGTGCCTGCATATAGCGCATGCCTATACAAATATACGACGCGATGGTTGCAGGCTGAAACACTCCTGAAACAGAGTGCATGAGCTACTCATGAGTAGTTTTGAGGCCTGTTTCTATGGCTCTTCACTATCCAGGTGGCAGGTGTGCCTCGGACCATTATATGGGTACACCCGTACCTCCTGGTCCTGCACATAGAACCATTGAAAGCCCCTACACCGGGGTACTAATCTAGCAAAATACAAAACGAAAGGTTCAGACCAATGAATACTGGTTAGGCTTTCTGGCCATAACAAGTAATTCTATATTATTTGTCTACGATAGAGACTCAGCCGAATCCGACCGTTCTCCGAGCATCATCAAACACCCACATCATGTCACAAGCCCTCGTCACAGAAATATTCGCAATCAAGCCGTTCATCTGACACATAGGCCCATGAAAATTTGACCTGGCAATTGGTGGTTGTCCTGCAGGTGATACAGTATGTCCTGTATATGCCTGTGGCTCCTGTATAGTGGTATGGAATTTCTCCTTGCCTCACCTTACTATAAAGTATAGGCATAGAAGTGGATATCCAAGAAATATATTCCCATCAGATTGATACGGAGATGTATCAGCTGATAATGGGATATGCGAAACTAGGTGTTCCAACTCCTGCAATTTTCAAATGAGTATTAACGTCTTCATCTGAAACTTGTCCTTAACAAGATCTGCATGGTGTGAAACCACCAAAAAGAAGCATTGGCCATTTCGCGTGATCATCTTCAGAAAATCATCTCAGGCGATCATCTTCGTTGCACCTGACTTGTCAGATTTGAGCTTTTGGTAATTGGCCATTGAAGGTAATTATTCTATCAGCCAATCTGTCCCGACCATCAGAATGTCTTGATTTCTGACAAGTCCTATCATAACCTGAAACGACCATCCAACCAACTGATATGCTTCAAATGTTCTGTTATTGGCTTTGATAGTCCTCATCTGACCATTTGATATAGCAGAACTTGACCCAAAAATCTGTGTCCATTGATCATCTGACAGGATTACCTGACCCCCTGGATGCATGACTTGATCTGAGGAAGCATCTATCCAGCAGAAAATACCAAGACAGGATCATGTGACATGACACTTCTATCTGACGTGTCTTAAAATAGCCATTCGACCATTTGACCATGACACCATGAGGCCATTTGACAAAATCACTGAACGTGACCACTTGACATGACCTGTGACCATTTGACTCTCACTTGACAAGACCATTAACATCACGACTTGCCTCTCATTTGAATATTTGACGACTTGACATGACCATATGGCCATTTTAGTGACCGTTCTCATCCCCTTTGACATGCTTTGACGACTTGACTCTGACCATTTAATGACCTTTGACCCGGCCTTATAGCCATTTGACCTTTCTGCATTTGGCAATACCTTAAACGTTCCTGGGATCCTATGATCCATTCCCCATCCCTCCTCTTCCTTCTCCCCATTACCGTCACTACCACTCTGCTTTTTACCTTCTCGACGCTGTTTATGGCTCGAAATTAATGGCTCGCTTGAACAATAGAATGTGAGGCTCGGGTGCATGGGTCTCGTAGTGGGCCCAGCCTAGCGACTGCGTGATGCCCAAGCCACGCCACTCCTCCTCTAGCAATATCCGCAATGTACCTGTTTCGGGATTGAAGTAGTCCTGTGGAATCGCCTTCAACATGTTCTTGGGGAGCATCACGTGCCGGTACTCGTTCTTGTCATCGCTGTAACGGGGTGAGTAGTGGATCATGTCCAGAAACTCGAGGATCTTGGCACGCTCCGTGTCCGTGAGGTACCTTGGTCTGCTCATGCTGAAAAACGGAGACCGACTAAAAAAACAGGTGTAGCACTAGTTGAGTACTAATTGACAATAATTTTGAGCACCAAGAATGAGTGCCAAATTGACCACTAAATTGACCACTAAATTGACAACTAAATGAGGATGGACTTAAACACTAAACTAAGCGCTGTGTCACCACTTGATATGAAATAATTGATCACTGATTTGACCACCAAATTCAAGTACTAAAAGTTGGGACTAAAGTGAGACCAAAATTTAACACTTGACTGAGCACTCAACAATCAAATTTTGACCACTAAAATGATCACTAATTTAAGTACCAAAATTTGAGCAATGTGGAGCCTTTAAATATTAACCCGAAAACACGAAACACAAAACACAAAAACTAAAACAAAAAACAAGAAGCAGATAGCTAAGAATTGGTGATTTGTGAGTGTTTATAATTTGGAGCCTTGTTTTGTTGGTTGTAATTTGGAGCCTTGTTTTGTTGGCTGTAATTTGTTGGCTGTAATTTGTTGGCTGTAATTTGTTGGCTGTAATTTGTTGGCTGTAAATCGTTGCCTGTGGACTTTTGACGTGGGCTTTGAGACTTAAGATGATCCAAAGCTAAAGGCTACGCAGTATGAATGTCTAGGACGCAAGTAGTGACGCCAGTGTCTTGTAGTGTCTCCTGCACGAAGTGACGTGTTGTGGGATGGAGTAGTAATGATGGACTGTTGGAGTTGTTTTTCGCGTTGCTGTTTTAGGGGGTCGCACGACCGCTAGGGCATACTGCATATACTTCTCCGTTTGGCCATTCTTCCGACCGTTCCGGCTTCCGACACCAGACAATCGGAGGTTTTGCAATGGGTTGACTTGCCATCATTCCAGTTTCCATGGGCTGGTTTGTGTTTTGGCTGGTCTCTGTCCTGTTTCCATTCTGTCCAGGTTCTGTCTAGTTTCTGTCCAGTTTCTGTCTAGTTTCTGTCCAGTTTCTGTCTAGTTTCTGTCCAATTCCTGTCCAGTATCTGTCCAGTATCTGTCCAATTCCTGTCCAATTCCTGTCCAGTCCAATTTCCTAATCGGGCAATTTTGGCCGATCGTCTAGTTTACCTCAAATCGCAGGTCGTGCCCCTGCCATTTCCGTACCTTTTGGCAACGTGTCCTGGTCTCATATCTTAATGACTTGCCTAATTGGTAACGCGTCCTGGTCGCATCACCTTACATGCAGTCCCACAATCTCTTCTCCACGTTTCGCCCAAGCACAAATCATGCCATTTGGGATCATTTTCGATGGGCCAACTCCGAAACAAAAGGCCCATTTTTATATTCCCCTGCTCCTGCAAATAAATTCGAAACATGTTTCAGGACTGCACACAGCACCCTCTTCCCCGAAAGCCTCGCATGTATACCTTGGCTCGGCCCCAAGACGTGTAATCGCCGAGGTGCTCCGAACCACCGACAAAACCGTCCTTGTGGAGCTTGCAGCGCCGGAGCCCGAATTCATGGCGTTTTTGAAGGGATGTACGGATGTCACGTGCAAGCTGCACCCCAAATTGGCCGTCGTGGCTCCCCTTTCGGACAATCTAGACCTTTTCGTCCAGTTAAAACACCTGTACCTCCCGTTAGTGCTTCGCTACGACATTCCTATTTCGGACGCATCATTGCAATTGTTCAAGTGTCTCAATTACAGCGCCATTTTGGTGGCCAATGACTTTGGGAAAGTGGATAAGGAGCAGGTCTCGCTATTGCTTTCCAAAAGCAGCACCCCCAGCTTGATCACGTTCCAGAATCATGTGCATGACCCCCACGAATGGCAGCTGTTGGCGACTCCCCATATCCCGGCATTTTCTGACCTTCTAATCACTCCTCTCCAGCCTTTGGTGCAGGACTTGCCTCTTTCGGTATACGAGGAGTTCGAAAAGGACACCACCAAGTATATGCAGTACCACAGAGCCATTTCCATGGCCCTACATGATCTCCATGGCGTCAAAGAAGCGGTTAAGGTGCTTGTGGTGGGGCCTGGCCGGGGTCCATTGCTCAAACTGGTGATGGAGTGTGCTTGTGTGCAGGACACTATCATTATAGTTGAGAAGAACCCCAAGTGTCTCCCCCTTCTTCAACAAATATGCGTCAAAAACCTGAACGTTTCGCTCATTCATGGCGACTGCCGAAACCTACCTGATTTGGAGTCCTACGACTTGGTGGTTTCGGAGCTTTTGGGTTCTTTTGGCTGCAACGAAGCATGTCCTGAGATTTTGAATTTCCGTTCAGATGCGGTGTTTATTCCCGAGAGTTTCTCGAGCTTTCTACACCCAATATACTCGGATACGCTTGAAGAAGTGTCGAAAATGGCGGTTCCTGCATGTATTTCGCTATATGCCGGTGTCACTGGATTATCTGCAGAATCGTGTACATTATCTGCAGTACCCCAGGTTTCTTCTGCAAATCAGTCCACTCTTTTTCCACAAACACAAGCGTTTTTGGCCCGACTCAACTCCGTATACTCCCCGTGCGAGCCCCAAGAGATGTTTACGTTCTTATTCCCCGGAGAAAACGTCTTGAACCAGAAAAAAAGCGTGTTTTTCCCGGGATGCACGGGTGTGCCGGCAAATGCACTATGTGGGTATTTCCAGGCAACCTTATATGGGCCATACCGTATTGGGATAGGGCCTGGAGTATCTGCAGGCGAGAGGTGTGAGTCGTGGTTCCCCATAATGTTCCCCATGAACGAAATTCAGTACCCGGTGACGGTGGAGATGCTTAGATGCAGTACCCACAGTCTCCAGTACAAGTATACGGTAAATGGCCAAACGTACGTGACGCCGGAGTTTGGTCTAGACCTTCAGTAGACGCGGTGGTGGGAGAAACATGAAAGTGAAGTACTTAACATAGTGTAGTAGAACTGAAACACTACTGAAACACACCTGAAACTCAACTGAAACACTGAAATCACTATAGTCTTACTCAGGTGTAGGTGCTAGAATATCTATTCTAGCCTTGGAACTGAAGCCGGTGAGAAGCGTCACAACAGCCTTATATAGAGCAGCAGTGGGAAATGGCTTTGGTATAACAACTGATCGACTTATCTACAACAATATTAATTACTAATATACTGATTTTTGTATATTCAACAAATAATAAAAGATCAACTATAAACTCCAAAGTTATAGTTAATAAGCAGCTCAGACAAATATGTAGCTATCTATAAGTGCTTTTGAAGTGATTCTTAGTATGAAGCTCTAGAATCTGTTATATCCACAATAAGCAGGGCCTGGTATTGGGAACCATGAAGCCTTCTCTGTTCGATCGTAACCATGGCCATTCCAAACACGGTGTCTTGTCGCTGCACGAAGTGCTACGGTCCTCCTTCGAATATTCTAGCCCAAGCCTTGCCATTGTTCTAGTGGATAGTTTTCCGGTAACACGGTTCTCGAAGCTAATAGGCCACTTTGGACTCGAGGAACCATCAACGACCAAGTAGTTAGGCATAATGGATTAAAGCACATAACAAATTGTTTGGAAGACAATTTTGAAAGACAATTTTGACAATTTTGACAATTTGAAAGACAATTTTGGAACATCGGACTTTGAAATGCTCGAGTGATGCCTCGCACTGGTCGAAGCACACAATGGGAACAATTCAAGGCCTTGGTTGTAGCGTATGCGGCCTGAAACTGGAAAAAAGCATCTTTGGGCCCTTGCGATACAAAATGGTGTTCCTAGAATCGGTCAAAAAGACGATGATCTTGTGGCCGAACTAAGAGATTTCCACGTGAAAGATCGCAGGGTCGGATCTGTAAGCTGCTAAGGTCGAACGCGGCAAGTCCAGGAATGCCATCAAGCGCTTACCTTAGCTTGGACGAGGTCAAAATGATTGTGGATCTCAATACTTTGGGTTTGCATGAAGATGAAGGCTACCCTGAAATTCCTCTTTTTCTCTTCCATGCTCTTAACGACGAAATAGTGCCTTATGTTTCTGCCAATAGAGTCTATGAGAACTACTGCAAGTGGGGCATAAACTCATTTGAAATGACAGTTTCCAACACGTCGGGGCACATTTTGACACGGTGAAAAGTCTATCCACGTTTCCAGGTCAGGTCTGTCCATTTTCTGTCCATATCTGACCACATGTTGTAATTTCATCCTTTTCCTGTAACTTCCTGTCCACTTCTGTACACGTCATTCAAGGTTTGTCCACTTCTGTACACGTCATTCAGGGTTTGTCCACTTCTGTACACGTCATTCAGGGTTTGTCCACTTCCTGTCCAGTAAAAACACCACGGACTGCATTTTCGTAATCATAAACTCATAGTAAATCTAGACTTTATTCACGTGACCTGTGGCTTTCCCGGTGCCTTTCCTTGGCATCCGGAGATCCGTCTCTATGCAGACGTCTTCCATGGCTTCTCTCTCCATTTCTCTCCCTCTCCCTCTCCCTCTCTCTCTCGCTTCTGTCACTTCTGTCACTTCTGTCACTTCTGTCACTTCTGTCTCTGTAACTTCTGTCTCTGTAACTTCTGTCTCTGTCACTTCTCTCACTTCTATGACTTCGATGGTCTCCTCTATGGCCTCTTCTATGGTCTCTATGGTCTCTATGGTCACTTTTCTCCCTCCTTTCTCTCTCTCCTCTATGCTCTCTATGCCCCCCTCTATCGTCTCCTTGGCTCGGCTTTGAACTTGACCTCAGACCAGGACTTGATCTCGTTTCCTGCGTACTACCCCTCTGTTTCACCTTCTGCTGCTTAATCATTAACAACGGATCGTCCGTCAACACCGCAGGACCAGCCTTGGATGCTCCGACCGATGCCACATGGTCAAACCGACTAGCTGTCTTCTTCACTGCCTTTTCGCCGTACATGAGCTGCTGCATTTCCTTGGTATTGGCCAAGAAGTCTTCCTGCACCTCCCGAAATCCCGACTCGTCTTCCTTGGGTTGATCTTTGGGGCCGTCATACATCCAGCCGAGTTTGTTGAGCTCGAGTTTGTGTTTCAGAGGCAAAAGGGAGGGGTCCGAGCCGTACTGGAGCCGGAGCATGTCCTCTTTTTCCCGCTCCAGGGCGATTTCCTTGGCTTTTTGCTTAATGGCCTGGTACTCCTTGAGCGCCTCCTGCTCACGCTCCCAGACCTTCTTCTGGTTCTTGAGCAACGCAGGGTTCCATGATTTCTTGAGGTTAAGGTCGCCAGGCATGGGGTTTTATAGTGTAGTTTAGATGAGTTGATGTGCGAGTCACGTGTATGGTTAGGGTCACGTGATTATATATATTAGAATATACACATAAATCCACATATACATATATATGAAATACAAAGCACACGTCCTTTAGATATGATTAACGTGCTTTGTGCTTTGTGCTTTGTGCTTGACGTGGTACATGTGCTACATTTTGTACACGTGATACTCTACGCCTGGTTGTTGGAAAGGCCCCTACAGGGTAGCTGCGCTACTAGTTGGTCAAGGCTTATTATATAAACCGGCACGAGACTGGCTGGCACGAGACTGGCTCAGAACCCGTGAATCTTGATGTTCTTCTTGGGCATCATGATTTTGTTGACCAAAAACTCCGACACCTTAACTCTTTGATCTCCTTGCATCTGAATCACCTCTCCCATCTCGTCATCCTTGACAATGTTACCATTGCAGGCAAAGTCCTTCTTCAACACCTTCAAGATCTTCTTCAAATCATACTCGCTTGGAAGGCCCTGCACAGTGGTCAAGGTCTTACGACCGTTCCGCTGCTGGATACGGATATGGATGTAGTTGGTGTTCTGAGCGTCAGAATCACCAGTATCGGCGAATGGATCTGTTGTTAGTATAAATCAAAGGTTTGGTCCTCGCCAGAAAGGCGCTAATACTCTTTAATGGTAGTTTTGGGCGACGTAGTAATTGGCGAGTGGCGGTCAGGGCTGATCCCGTGACCAAGACTAATCATCAGGAGTGAACAAAAACGAGGGCCCACCAAAGAGCACAAGTTCGGTAAAGATATCGCTGAAATGAGACTGATCAGTTCGAATAGCCACTGACAACACAACAAACTCAGCTGGGACTAATCGCTGAACATCTCTGAACGTTCCTGAACATTCCCTGAACATGACCACAAGATACCAAAAGAACTTTCATCACTAGATATACCACTAAAGGTACCACTGACGTACCACTGATTCAAAGAACTTTACTGTACGTTTGTGGTGCTCCTTTAGGGTGTTCTGTGCTGTTCATTCCGAGTTTAAACTTTGGATTAAGGGGTGGACTTTCATTCCCCCGAGGCAAAAGGTCTTGCCCCCAAAAAGAGGGATGGACTGGTGGGTGGAATGCCTAGACTGTATAAAAACATACCAAATGAATTTAAGTTTTGGATAGTAGACATAAACGGATAGAAACGTCAATAAACAGAAGTAGTTTGTGGTAGGAAATGAATTCACGCGGGAAAAAAGTCCAAAATCTGGGAGGTGGTGCGACATTGTACATTGCGGAATGGGGGAATGTCGCGGAAAGAAGTGCACGACATTTTCGTCTCCGCAGCACGCGGACTGCACCCGGCGCCGCTTGGCACGGCTGCAAGGCCACCTGCTACGAACGGGAGTAAAAAAGCCAAGGCGGCAAATGATAGAAAACCCCTATTGTTCACCTTTGCATATTCGAACATTTGGCAGGAAGAAGTGTGATTAGTAAGCCTCACATATCACGTCCACATACAGTCCACACATAGTCCACATATAGCACTTCCACATATAGCACTGTACATCGAACGTTGATGTATTCCTTACCATTGTACTGTTCATCACTAGCCAAACAGGATCGTCAAACTAACATTCATTTTATTAATAAATGGTTTCTGCTTGGCCCTAGTTATTTCTTTTCCCGATGCAGTCTATTAACCAGGTATATAGCTGACGTGGTCCATTAGTATTCTGTCCTCCTGAATTGCGGAACTGGGTGGAACCCGAGAGGGCTTTATATATTTGCAGTAAAGCTCCTTGTTTCAAACCTGAAACGGGGCGTGTTCACAAACGCAGAGTCTACATCACGCGCAAACATGCATTTGCAGACGCAAAACCCTTGGCTCGAATACATAAAGCCAGCGATCCGCCTCCTAGATGTATAAACTTTGCAGCTCGTTAACTCCTTGCCTCTGACTTGACTTTGAGCTGACTCTGAATTTGTGAAGTAGGTAACTGCTGAAGAAGAAAGGAAAGCGAAAACTCGGAGGCAACTGATAATATATGGTTCAGTTCAGTCGGCCACACAGCCAATCACATCTGTCACCCAATCACATACATGATGGAAATACACTTGACAGAAGAGAAAAGACAGACTACAGAGGATCCCCACAGAACCGATTTACTTTTACAGCGAAATCAGATTGGACATTTGGGATGACTATTCTAAGTTTCCCCGTTCCCTATACGTGCCGCGCTCATAAATGCATTGATGATCGCGGCCGAGTGGGAGATGAGATGAGTGCACTGTGCGCAGATTTTCGCAATGCGTTACTACATTTCTTCAGCTAATGGGTAAATCATTAAGATCCAAGCCCAAGTTGCGGGCCAAGAGCGTCAAGAGAAAAGGTGAATTTTCCAAGTTTGTTGAGGACAGAGATGCCCGTTTGGCTCGGAAGGGCTTGGAGCACTTGCAGAAACAAAGGGAGGAGGCCGCTAAAGCCGCACAGGAGAATGGTGCCGATGCCATAACCGAAGACACCAATGGTGCTGAAACCAAGGCCGATGTCGTTAAAGCCGACGAAGTCATGACCGATGGCGCTTCTGCCAAAGCCCCTGCTAAAAAGAATAAGAATAAGGACAAGAAAAAGAAGGGCAAAAAGGGCAGCCGCAACAGGAAGAACTTCCTCTTTTAGGCTCTTCCACTTGGGTTCATCTGGTGCACTGCCAATATTGGCACAAGGATATACAATGTACAATAGATATTTGCAAGCGACAGTTTTGTAGAATGTGATGACCATCGCAAAGGCATGGTGCACGGGTCTTTGGTTAGACAAAGTTTAGACCCAGTTGTCTCTGTAGTTATCTAGGTGTACTTGTCCATTTGTCTAAGTAAGGTTGTCCAGTTGTCTAAGTAAGGTTGTCCAGTTGTCTAAGTAAGGTTGTCCAATTGTCTAAGTAATTTTGTCCAGTTGTCTAGAAAAAGTTGTCCAGTTGTCTAAGTAATTTTGTCCAGTTGTCTAGAAAAAGTTGTCCAGTTGTCTAAGTAATTTTGTCCAGTTGTCTAGAAAAAGTTGTCCAGTTGTCTAAGTAATTTTGTCCAGTTGTCTAGAAAAAGTTGTCCAGTTGTCTAAGTAATTTTGTCCAGTTGTCTAGAAAAAGTTGTCCAGTTGTCTAAGTAATTTTGTCCAGTTGTCTAGAAAAAGTTGTCCAGTTGTCTAAGTAATTTTGTCCAGTTGTCTAGAAAAAGTTGTCCAGTTGTCTAAGTAATTTTGTCCAGTTGTCTAGAAAAAGTTGTCCAGTTGTCTAAGTAATTTTGTCCAGTTGTCTAGAAAAAGTTGTCCAGTTGTCTAAGTAATTTTGTCCAGTTGTCTAGAAAAAGTTGTCCAGTTGTCTAAGTAATTTTGTCCAGTTGTCTAGAAAAAGTTGTCCAGTTGTCTAAGTAATTTTGTCCAGTTGTCTAGAAAAAGTTGTCCAGTTGTCTAAGTAATTTTGTCCAGTTGTCTAGAAAAAGTTGTCCAGTTGTCTAAATAATTTTGTCCAGTTGTCTAGAAAAAGTTGTCCAGTTGTCTAAATCTAATTCTCTAATCTGTCTGATTTTGTCTAACGGGCCCATTTTCATTTAAAAAAAGTCATCAACTTTAAGGAATTATTTCTCGAAAACCAATGACGCCAATGAATGTCTATCAATTTTAGAATATTTCAGATGTAGATATTGTGTTTCCTGCATATAGTATACGAGAATGTTTCAGTCCAAGTACGTACCTGGAAATCCAGAAGACATCAATTTCACTAAGGGCCAGGCTAAATGGCGGACATGCCTTTCTTGCAAGTATATTGAACTATTTGAAAATCGGTCTACGGGCGTGTGGTGTACGGGTTTTGTTAAAAAAATTTGTTTATAGGTGTACGGGTTTTACGGGTTTTTTATCTTGCGGTTTGGAGGTGTACGGGTGTGCGACTGCAGCCGGTCATGAATTAAGGTGGCAAAGGATAAACAAAGCAAGCTTAAAGGCAAAAAAAGAAGTTATTAGGCGCATAATGGGCACGACATTTTATTGCGACACTATGTCTTCATTGGGGCTAATTAAACGACAATGTCGCCAAAATGTCGCAATCCCAACGCATGTGCCAGGCGCAATACGCACTCCCGGGCCCGCGCTCAACGTCGTCCCCACCCAATCACCACCATAACATTCATCAGACATTGCATTTCACCGCCATTGCCCTTCAGTGCCTGATATAGAACAACAAGACATTTGTCTCCTTCTCCCTTGACAATGTCTCTGGCCCCCACACAGCAGCATGGTTCCGAGCCCGTGGCTCCCAGCCTGCCCCAGAATGTCGCTGCCCCCGATACCGACAATGTCGCTGAGCCCCATCTATCAGCTGCTAGCGCCACCACAAGATCCCAAGACGAATTGGGAAACGGCGCAAAGGAAACAGGTAATGTTGGACAAACTTCCCAATTGGGAAGTAGCAAACTGGCCGAAAAGGACGCTCCTCTGGGGCTGACCCTCGGACTGACCTCCGGAGACGCCCCCGGTAAGACCACCGGTAACAACCCCGAAACTTCTAAAGCCATAGGAACCTCCCCCAAATCATCCCAGGTGGCCGCTGATACCCCCCAGAGACTGGCCAAAAAACAGGCCTTCATCACACGCACAATCTGGTCGCTTGTCATGATCGGAGGCTTCTTGGTGCTCATCACACTGGGCCACTTGCCCATAATCCTCTTTGTGATCTTATGCCAGATCCTCATCTTCAAGGAAATCATTGCCTTGACCTCTGAGCCTGCAAGGGACAAGAACTTGCCCTTCAACAAGGCGTTGAACTGGTACTTTTTGATCACCACAGTGTACTACTTGGACGGCGAGTCGATCTTCGCCTTTTTGAAGGGCATTTACGCCAACGACGTGTTGATCTTCTGGTACAAGAACCACAAGCTTGTGGCCTACACTATGTACTTGGCCGGGTTCATATTCTTTGTGTGGACACTCAAAAAGGGCTTCTACAAGTTCCAGTTTGCTCAGTTGTGTGTCACGCACATGACCTTGCTTGTGGTGGTTTTCCAGAGTCACTTGATTATCGATAACATCTTCAACGGCATCATTTGGTTGATTTTGCCCAGTTCCTTGGTCATCGTCAACGATATCTTTGCCTACCTCTGCGGCATCACCTTTGGCCGCACGCAATTGATTGCCATTTCGCCCAAAAAGACCGTGGAAGGTTTCGTGGGTGCTTGGGTATGTACCAGCATTGCAGCAGTGCTCATCAGTGATTTTTTCTCCAAGATTGACTATACCATCTGCCCTGCTACCAACTTGTCAACGACACTCTGGAACTATCCACACTGTGAGCCCAACCCGGTTTTCATTCTGCAGTTGTACCAGCTCCCAGACAACGTGGCCGAGATGTTGGGGACCAAGGTGTTGTTTTTTAAGCCGCTATACTTCCATGCGGCCGTTTTGGCCACGTTTGCTTCGTTGATAGCGCCTTTCGGAGGATTTTTCGCCTCGGGGCTCAAAAGAGCCTTTGGAATCAAGGATTTTGGCGACACCATCCCAGGCCACGGTGGAATGACCGACCGTTTCGACTGCCAGTTCTTGATGGGCTCGTTCTCCTACTTGTATTACCAGACATTCATTGCGTCCAGCAACATCAACTTGAGCAGTGTTTTACAGATGGCCGTGTTCCACTTGACCAACGACCAGATCGTGCAGTTGATTAAGGCGCTTTTGAAGTACCTTAAGAATAGCGGGCTGCTTGAGCCGGAGACGGTGGAGAAGGTGTTTGAGCTTTTAGGGTAATTGATGGCATATATGCAGGTCCACTACCACCAGTGGCATCTACCACCACAACTACCACTAGCAGTTGATCAATCAAAGACTCAATTACTCCATTGACCAATCACTGACCACTGACCACTATTGAATAATCCTGCATGGTCTGTAGGCCAGGCCGTTGAATGGGTCATTCCCATGCTTGTGTGCAGGACCATGGTTAACGCGTATATTTTCATCAAGCAGAAGGAATATGTAAGAACAACTGTAGATGAACAGATCAACGTTGATGCAAATGAAGGTTGAGCATAGAACAAGAACAAAGTGAATGCGCGAGGAACTACGGAAACTAACATGGAACAAACATGAATCAAGGGTATTGAAGCAAACGTAAAACTACATCGAACAAGGGTGAAACAGTCCTGAAACAATCCTGAAACAATCCTGAAACAATCCTGAAACAATCCCGAAACAGTTCTGAAATAATCTTAACAATCTGAACAATGGTCAGGGTCTAGACCCTGGCCGTCTGAACACCCTGACCATTGTTATCACCATACATTGGATGATCCCCGGTGGCCATGAGATAATGACACATGTATGGAATTGGCATATACGAGGGCAAAGAAAGGAAAGGTTATGAGCCTCCTCCCGGTCCAATTGTTTGCAAATGTATCACACACATAAAACGGATAAACGGGTGGACACCAGCTGGAATTTGCATGGAATACATTCATTTAAGGATAGGCACCAGCGTCGGCCTGTATACAGCAACGGGGTATGCTGGCGATTCCAGGGTACATACCGATAGAGGGTGCCTCGGGGTGCATAAGAGGTAGCCCGATTTGGAAGAGCCAGGATCAAAGTGGTTGGTGTTTTTCTGAATCGGGTGCGCGCAGCCAGTAGTTCTGCAGAGATATGCAGTTATCTGCAGCGTCATATGTAAGTGTATGCGGTATGACATATAATTATACATTCCTGTATCTAGACCCATTCTCTGGCTGTATCCAATTGTATGATTCTGCACGTTTATTTTGATGTCCTGTATACAAGACGCTCTCCTGCCAAATAGGGCCGAATTCGCAGCCATCCTGCGCCAGTCCGCGCATCACTACAGATTCCCGCACCGTCGTGCTGCATCCCGCACCGGTCGCTGGTGGGTGCAATCTACAGCCAAAACGTCCGGACGCTGGTCGCTGGTCGCTGCAACCCCGGCTACTTCCACCCTCCGTCGATCCTGGCTGCTTCTGTTTACAGCCATTTGTACAGCCGTTCGCTAACGCCTGTCGCCACCCCTGGATCAATATAAATACCCCTCCCCCCGCTCTGATCCACTTTTTCTTTTTATCCTTTCCCAACCTTATTCAATAGACTTTTTACAGCCACTCCTTCTCAATCCTACTGACCAACTACACTGCCAAATATACTCAATATTGCACCAAGTATACTAAAGATTACACCACCAAGTATACTAAATCTTACACTACCAAGTATACTACTTCCCGTTCTATAATCCCCATTTAGACTTCCCCATTACAACAAAACACAATGCACGTTCTTCCGTTCATTTTCCTCCTCCAGTGCATCCTTGCCATTCCCGTGCCTAGACTCATCACCAGGATGCACACCGCCCCTGCTGTCACCTCCACCTCCACCTACATCACCGGCACCACCACAGTATGGTTGCCACCCATTGAGATCTTCATTTCCGATGGCGTCACCTATACTTATACGCTCACCGATGGCCAATGGGCCACCACGCAGGTGATCAACACTTCTACGTACGTCACGCCCACGAATGCTGGACCATCCGAGGCAACACCTACGAACCAGGCCGGTCAAGAACAGGATCAGGGAAACCAGGAGAACCAGGATCAACAGAAAGTGGTGGCTGAATCCACTCCCAGTCCTGCTGCTCCTGCTGCTCCTACTCCTTCTACCAGCACTCCAATTGATGTTCCCGTTCCAACCACCAATGCTCCTGCCCCAACCACTCCAGCTGAAAACACTCCAGCTGAAAACACCAATGAACAGCCCAACAAGGAAACTGAAACCACTGAAACTGAAACCACTGAAACTGAAACCACTGAAACTGAAACCACTGACAATGTGCCAACCCCAGACACTGAGACTACCACTTCCGAGACCACCACTTCCACCACTTCTGAGACCACCACTTCTGAGACTACTTCTGAGACTACTTCTGAGACTCCAGAAACTACCCCAGAGACCACCTCCGAATCGTCTCCAGAATCGACTCAAACATCGTCCCCCGGCTTGATCGCTGCCCCAGGAACAATCGTCTACTCTCCATACGCAAACGACCGCTCGTGCAAAACCTACGAGGCCATCCAGACGGATCTCCAGCTCATCAAGTCTAAAGGCATCTCCAAGATCCGCTTATACAGTACCGACTGTCTTTCACTCACGGCCGTGCTTCCTCTCTGTAAGCAAATGGGTATCACCGTCAATCAAGGATTCTGGATCTCGGGAGCTGGAGTGGACTCCATCGATGCCAGTGTTTCTGATTTGGTCAACTGGGCCAATACCAACGGCTGGGACCTCTTTGACTTCATCACCATTGGTAACGAGGCCATCAACTCCGGCTTCTGTCTGGTGTCCGATTTGATCTCCAAGATCTCCAGTGTCAAGAGCACCTTGAAGAGTGCAGGCTACTCGGGTCCAGTGACCACAGCCGAGCCTCCAGTGACCTTCATTAACTCGCCCGAATTGTGTACGGACTCGGAAATCGACTTCGTGGCCGTGCAGCCCCACAGTTACTTCAACGCCAACTTATACGCCGACCAGGCCGGAGAATACGTGGTGCTGCAGAGAGACGAAGTCGCCCGGGTGTGCTCCAAATCAGCCTATATCAGTGAAACTGGATACCCACACAAGGGTGACACCTACGGCAACAACGTGCCCAGCGAGGCCAACCAATTGGCTGCTCTTAAATCCATCATGGACCAGACCGGCGGAGACGTGACCATCTTGACCACTTATGACGATATGTGGAAGGACCCAGGACCTCACAACATCGAGCAATACTTTGGCATGATCTCCATTGTTCAATAGACGAGTCTTTCGACACCCCCCGAACAAACCCTCTTGCATATAGCTTCTATTTCTCTTTCAACTTTGATATCGTTTTTAATATAATTTCTTTACTTTTATTTTTGTACGAGCCATGTGTTCAAGTGAAAGGACCTCCGTAGCATTGTTGGTTCTGTTTCCTCTGACATGAACAGTGAATTAGCCATGGTTCAAGTGAAAGGACCTCCGTAGCATTGTTGGTTCTGATTCTCCTGACATGAACAGTGAATTAGCCACGGTTCAAGTCCAAGTCCATGGTTTAAAAGTGCCATCGGTTTAGCTCTCGGTACCCGTTCACCAGTCACCATCTCAGTAAGCGTAAGCATCCCATCCTTGACTATCAGTAAACTTTAGTTAATATGTATTTAAGGGATACCTGGTTGAGAAAATATAAACAATATCTTGTGTTGGTCATTATCTATATAATGGATTGACACAGGATGTTATGTCCTTTTTAATGTATGTTACCTAAACTTGTATTCGTTGATGGTACCTCGAAGAGAGAACCGTAGTGGCTTATAACTTGAGAGAGACGTGTTACCGCAAAACTCTCCACTAGAACAATGGTGAGAGTTGTTCCAGAATCTTCGAAAAGAACCACGATGCCCGAAGAGCCAAGACGGCCGAACAGTGATACGGCGTTTGATGTGGCTACTGTTGAGTTTGGACATCGCAGGCTTCAGAATGTCTCTATAGCTAATTTCTCTATGGCTAATTTCTCTATAGCTAATTTCTCTACAGCTAATTTCTCTATGGCTAATTTCTCTATAGCTAATTTCTCTATGGCTAATTTCTCTATAGCTAATTTCTCTATGGCTAATGCCCTACCTATAGCGGATCTAACAAAGGTATAATCAAAATAATATGCCAAGTATACTAAAGGTAGTTTGTGTAGCTTAATGGTAAAGCAGTGTAGTGAAATCTATAAATGACAAAACTCTATTTAAACGTTTCTCTAAAAACGTTATTGACAAGAATAAGTAATTTTGTAATATCTTGATTATTATATATAATATAATCTTTATCATTTTAATATAATCTAATTTAAGTATCTTTAATTTAGAAATTTTATATTTATAATTTTCATTAGGTATTATAATATATTATGTGGTCTTTCAAATTGATGAGTTATAGCCAATAATAGAAAACAAATTACTGCAAGAGTTGCTTATATAATTAGATACTCTTTAGCTAAAGTATATGCGGCTAAATTTAAGCTAGGAACTGTTGCAAGTGTTTTTAAAATTGATGATTTAACTTACTTTTGAAGTCATTATCTAAAGTATTTTTTAAGCTAGTTATATCGACCACACCATCTTTTAATCTCTAAATTAATAAGTGGTTTTTTGCAAATTGTGCAATCACCTTTTTGCTGATAGTATAATTCAGCATGTTCTTCATCTAATAATTTATGAATTTTAATTCTTCATAAAATATAAGGTTAAAATACATTTAAATTTCACGTATTACGTTGTCGGTCATTTCCATTATGTATTATCTATGGGAGCTTTATTCAGTTTAGTAGGAGGTTACTATTACTTATAGATTTATCTTTTACTTTTTTGTGACTTCTAATTAATACTTTCTTGTTATTCTCAAGATATGATTTTAAATCTTAAAAAGAAAGGTAACAACTACAAGCACATTATTCCCACAAGCAATTTTAGGATTTGCTTTAGCAGAAGCTTGTGGATTATTCGGTATGATGACACCTGGTATTAATCTAACTACTTTAGATGGAATGTCAAATGAAGTATAATAGATTGACCGTCTAAATAATTAGATGATTTAAGATTTTTAATAATCTCTTTATAATATTTAATCTTTTTCTTATTTTCTTTAGTTATCGCTTTTGTTTATGAAATTAATTTAGGTGCTTAATTAATATCAAAATGTAAGATAAGCTTATTACGTAATTTCTCACATATAAATAATAATCAGCTACAATTATATATCAATATATATATTTGATAACCATATAAATCTTAACTCAGGGATGAAATATACTGAATATAAAATTCCCTTTTTTAGACATGCTGTGGTCAATCTTAAAAATTGATTTTGGCTCAAGGGTAAAATGAATCTATAATAAATTAACGCTTATAATCTTATGCACAGCTTCTTGTCCTCTGCAGTGGCCGATACGCACTTTTGGTGATAGGCTTCAATCGTCCCAGAAAATAGCTACCGACCCAAACACCACGTCCACCACCTCTACAAGTTCCAGGGCCAGCACATCACCAGCACCAAGTTGTCTGTGTATTGGAGCGGAGTGGGGCGTTTTTCAGAGACATGTGTTTTTCAAAACTACTCAAGCCAGTGTAATAAAACTTGCAGTCTTCAAATCAAATAGACACGACCTTCATTAGAATTCGATATTCTGAAGTGTTGAAGCTGGATGATAGGCTCATATGCAGTACATTTGGATGTCCTCGGGTGTCATTTGGAGACATTATAGATACTGGACACATTTGCAGGTCTTGCAGTCCCAAGGACCAAAACGGACGGAACATTGATTGGGTGCAACCCCCGGAATTGGCTGCCCAAACACCCGTACACCCGGCTACCTCAGCAGAAAAAGGCCCAACGCAAGCGACCGTTTTTTGATGGTACAGACAGAAGAGTGGGTTTGGTGGAATCCTGCAATTCCGGACATCATTTTGGTGGTTTTGTAGCTCAAAATGCTCGGGCGGCCTCTTGAAGGGGCCGTGGTTTTTAGGGTCACGTGACCGCCGTTGAGTTCCGGTCTCGTGTTTCTTTCCACCAGTACAGTGTTTTTCAAAACTATTCAAACCAGCGTGATAAAACGATTCAAACCAGCGTGATAAAATGATTCAAACCAGCGTGATAAAACGATTCAAACCACACTAGCAAATTAAACAAACCAATCGTTCAAAAAGTATCGTACGCCTTTCACTTCAGTTCTTTTCGGTTTTGAGCCTTGATTAATATTTCAGGACTCCTAGATTTATTAGCTATTAGACAATCATCCAGATTTAACATTTCAACACATTGAATTCTGATTAAAGTTGGTGTGAAACATTACCATTTGGTTTGAAAGACTGTGCGAATGCGTACGAAACATTTTGTCACTTTGGTTTGAATAGTTTCAAAAAAGACTGTACCAAAACCAGCTACCGTGAATGCCAAATGTGCAAGGCAAATCTAATGTGGTAAGCCCGTACACCTCTAAGATGGTAAAACCGAATCTTCCAAAACGGAGTACGTGAAATATCCATTGCTTAAAAGACAAACCACGTGGGACGAAGTGTACAGTGACGCTTTGGTGTGCTAGTGTATTCGAAACATTTACCGCATACACTGTTTACAGTGTTTTTCGAAATTATTCAAACCAAGGTGGGAAAATGTTTCGTACTCCTTCTCATAGTCTTTCAAACCAAATGCTCACACCAACTTTCATTAGAATTCACTATTTGAAATGTTAAATCTGGAGGTTGCCTTATATGTAGTACATTTGGGGTCATCTGGGAGTCATTCCATATTCATCAAGGGTTAAGACGGATGGAACTGGACTGGAACGATTTAAGTTATTGGTTTATATAATTTGCTAGTGTGGTTTGAATCGTTTTATGGTGCGGGTTTGAATAGTATCGAAAAACACTGTATCAAACTCAAGCCAGTGCAACAAAATACTTGTTCCCTTCACAGTTTTCAAACCGCGTAATGTGTAACCTCCATTAGAATTCAATATGAAATGTGGGTGATTGCCTTGTAGTAGTAGTACATTCGGAGACATTGGAGTTATTTGGGAGAAAGTGTACTTGGAGTAAAACATGAGTATCTGCGTAATATGACTCTTAGAAAAATTATAGTGAGTCTGATGTTTTCATGGGGATTTAACAAGCTCTAGGATTACAAATAATGGTGATTTGGAGTCATGAAGTCATGAAGTCATTCAAGTCATGAAATCATGAAGTCATGAAATCATTGGAGTCATTCAAGTCATGAAATCATGAAATCATGAAGCCATGAAATCATTTGCGGGTGTGCAGTACCAAGGACCAAACCGAAAGAATACTGTGGAAGGGGTACACTTTTTCAATGATTGGTATACTTCATTTTGCTAGTGTGGTTTGAATTTTATCACACAGGTTCGAATAGTTATGAATACACAGTATTACGATAATGTTATCTACCTTTTTTTTACTACTGAAACTACCAAGAACTCCATTATGGCCTGCAACTGGATAGGCTCGGTCGTGTCCACGGCTATGAATGTCAACATGACAGGGTCCATAAACTGGGGACCTTGCCATATGTTCACTGCGGAGCATAAACTGGCTAAAATCGAGCAGGAAGTGGGAAAGGTGAAGGAAACGGGGGATACGGACAACATGGTCAAACACACCAGGCAGATTGGACCATTACTAAAGTCATAAAACATTAACAAAACGAATTCAATAGGTGGATTCGCAAGGTTATGAGCCATGGGATTATCAGTGCAAAGTGTTATGCTCCGGTTTACGTCAGGTACTCTAGTCCTTATGTTCATTCGCCGATGATCCTCCCACGGAGGGGTCTGAAGTACCTGAATACTTTTGGAGGAGACGGCGTGAGACGTAGCACGAGAACAATAGCAATGAGCCGTCTTGCATCGTACGATGTTGGGCCTAGGCGTCTTGACCTGGCCATTGTTAGAATTAAACAGTGTAGGCTCAAAATACCTCAATATGTAGGGATCTAACATTCCCCAGCTTTAATGTCAATTTAGATGGCTATGAGACACCATGCTTATGAGCTTATCCCGATAGAACTCGAATCAAGTCTCTGATATAATCAATATCAGACCAGGCTTTGCAGTTTAAGGACTGCAGTATCAGTCTGTAGTGCCTGTAGTATCAGTATCAGTACAACTTCAGTCTGTAGTGCCTGTAGTACCAGTATCAGTACAACTGAGATACGCAGTACAGATCAATCTAAGTATTCAGATGCCAGTAATCGGTCTCTGGTACTCAGTCAGTAAGTCCTCTGGAATCAGTCTTCTCATCTAATCAATCAGTGGATTTAATTCATGATTCGCTTCTGCTTTTGGCAAAGGTCAAGTTCCTCCTTAAATGTCTCCTTGATTTTGGTCTTAATTCCTTGGTGTGTCTTTGTCTGCCTCATGGTCCTCATGGCAACCGGGTCGTATGGGAGGTGGATGACCAACATGGTGAGTTTTGGAGGTTTCAGCCCTGAGTGTTCCGGAGCCATTAACACGTACCCATCATGATGGAGGGAACTCTTCCTTCCATTATATTTGAACCACTCTATGATTGAGATGCAGTCCCTTTCTTCCACTAAGACCCAGCGATATTGTTATCACTGTTCATTGGTAACAGTGTCGATATTATGGCGCCTGGATTATCCATAAGTCACTGTTGGGTTGAACATCACACCCACTCGTAGCCACCATATTTCAGATATTAAAAAATTGTCTTCTGCCCACAGCAAAGATGGCACTTTCACTCAGAACTCCACCACCTTGTGCGGAAAAAACTCATCGATCAAGTCCAAGTAATAGGGCTTGAGATCCTCCACATTGTAGCGGTCGTCTGCCTTCGAGTACAAGTCGTACTTGTTGAAGAGCCGCACCCACGCAAGCACCTCGTGGTCCCGCTCGTCCATCAAGTACTTGTAGGCATTCTCCTGGTGCCACGGGTAGAACAGGTGGTAGCGGATCATGGCCAAGGCCTCATCCGGAAGCGTCAGGCTGGCCTTGGCCACGTGGTACATGTACTCGTCGTGGCCCCACGAAAGCATCACCGACGCCAAGCCGCAGTGCTTGGTGTAGATGCCGAACTTGGAGTTGTAGAGCGGGTTGGACGAGTCGGGGTTCTGCGAAAACGCCTCGTTGAAGATAATCCGTCGCAGAAACCGGCACCCCACGGGGAACGTATCGCCCACCACGTCCCATTGGCCCTGCAGATCAAAGAAGTAGAGGAGCTTGCCCAAATCATGGATCAAGCCCACCAACTGCATCCATCGGGGCTGGCCGTCTCGCCGGATGGCCTCTGCGGTCTGGAGCGCATGGTCAATCTGGGAAAGCTCAGTGTCCGGGTCACTATCGTCAAGGAGCTTGTTGAGTTTCTCGAGGCCTTCCCAGATACTCATCTTGGCACGGGTCTTGGTCTTGAAGTTGATGCGGGCCTGGAGGTTGTATGCCACCGTCTGTTTCTGATGTTGCTCTTGGTAGAAGCTCTTGACCCGTTCACACGCAAGGTCATATTGGCGGAATGTTTTGGGATCCACGCCAACGGGAAGGTTGATGTCTTCACATGCCTTCTTTCCGTCCATGCTTCCTTCTATAGTGTGTCCTTTCTCTCCGTCCATAGTTCCTTCTATAGTATGTCCTTCTTTCTTGCCATCTCCATAATTCTCCTCCGTCTTACCTGTATGTCCTTCTTTCCCTCCATCCCTAGTATGGAGTTCTGAGTTTCCTGAATCTCCTTCTCTCTTGATACTTCTGTTTTCATGAATTGTAGTTTCGTCTCCACCTGGATTTCCAATGTCTTTTCTCTCTCCATTTATAGTGTTCTTGTCTCGACCTCCTTCTCCACCTCCATCTCCATCTCCTTCTCTCTCATGTGTATCTGTCTCTCTTAGAAGATCTCCTTCCTTCCCGTCTAGAGTACTTCCGTCTAGAGTACTTCTTTCTCCTTCAATGGTATCATCCTCCTTATTTCCCGTGGTACTTTCTTCTTTAGTACCTCCTTCTATACCACCCTCGATCGTCCCTCCTTCCCCTCCATTACTCTCTCGTTCTCCTTGCTCTTCCCTCTCTCTTTTACCGTCTCCTTCACTTCCTATCCCGCGCTTTCTCCGTCTGGGCTCGCACTCGCTTGCCTCGCGCGACTCACGCTCTGCGATGAAGGGCAGATGCGCACTGTGCTTTTGTGGAGATGCGAGCTTTGGAATTGGCTGCTTTTTTGGTGCTTCCGTGCGAACTGGTGGTTTCACGCCTTGGTGATATTCTGGACTGGTGGTTTTGGGTGCTTTGAGTGTTTTGTCTCGCACTGGCCCAACCAAATTCTGCTCTTCCTTTCCCTCTAATTGATCTTCATTTCTAGTGGCATTTTGGATGACATTTCTTCTGTTTTGGCCTCCTTTTTGGCCTCCTTTTTGGTTCCCATTTGGGACCCCTTGGACTTGGCCAGCGTGGTCGCCTTTGAGAATCTCCGACCGTAGCTTGTTCACATACTGCACAGAATCATCTATACTCTCCAACACCCAGCCGTTGAGCTTCCTACGCTTATACTCGTCTTCTTGCGTGGAGGAGTCCATGGGGTGGAGTGAGATGATGTCTCGTTGATATTATGTAGTCACGTGCAAAAGTCGCGTGACCGCTATATGCTCACGTGATACTGCCTCTTCTCTGGCTATTCTCTCTACTTCTCCAACCTGGCCTTGTCTCGTTATCTTGTATTATGCAAATCTATTTCTCAGTGGTGGCCTGCAGGCATGGGGTTTTTCACTACCACTCCGTCCTTCACATTGCCCTCCTTCACCCAGCCTCCAGGCGAGATAGGCTCGTGGTCTCTTCTAAACTGTTCGATTCTTTCGAGCATCACCGGCTTGAACGACTTGATCAAGCCCTGCACAGGCCATGCGGCGGCATCTCCCAATGCACAGATCGTGTGACCCTCAATCTCCTTGGTCAACTCGAAGATCATGTCGATTTCCTTCTCCGTGGCCTGGCCCTTGACAAATCTTTGCATCATATTCTGCAACCACGTGGTTCCTTCTCTGCACGGCGTACACTGTCCACACGACTCGTGCTTGTAGAACGCAGAGAATCTCTGGATGGCCCGGATGATATCCGTTTGCTTGTTCATGACGATCACGGCGGCCGTTCCCAATCCGGATCCCTCATCTTTCAATGCATCATAGTCCATCAACACATGGTCACACACTTCCTTGGGCATCACGGGGACGGAACATCCTCCTGGGATAACTCCGAGCAAGTTGTCCCAGCCACCTTTGACTCCACCACAGTGCTTTTCCAACAATTCCTTCAATGGAATAGACATTTCCTCCTCCACGGTACATGGCTCGTTGACATGACCAGAGATACAGAACAACTTAGTGCCTGCATTTCTCTCTCTTCCAAAACCGGCAAACCAGTCTCCTCCTCTTCTCAAGATAGTAGGAGCAACAGCCACGGTTTCAACGTTGGCCACGGTGGTAGGACGGCCGAAAAGACCTACACCTGCAGGGAAGGGAGGCTTCAATCTGGGCTTACCGGCCTTTCCTTCAATGGACTCAATCAATGCGGTTTCTTCTCCACAAATGTAAGCACCCATACCACGGTGGATGTAGATATCAAAGTCGTAGCCTGACCCACAGGCATTCTTTCCCAAGAGTCCATCTTTGTAGGCCTCATTGATGGCCTGCTGCAAGATCACAGTCTCGTTATAGAACTCACCTCTGATATAAATGTATGCAGCAGTAGCGTTCATACCTCTTCCGGCCAATAAACAACCCTCCACCAACTTGTGGGGGTCTTTGCGGATAATCTCTCTGTCTTTACAGGTACCAGGCTCACCCTCATCGGCATTGACCACCAAGTATCTGGGCCCAGGGTTCTTGTCCCATCCTGGAGGGTTCATGAACGACCACTTGAGCCCCGAGGGGAATCCGGCACCTCCACGGCCTCTCAAGCCGGATTTCTTCATCTCATCAATAATCCACTTATCTCCTTTGTTGATAATCTCCTTGGTTTTGTGCCAATCGCCCATTTTTTTGGCGGACTTCAAGTCGTGGCCATAGGTTCCATAGACATTCTGGAAGATTCTGTCCTGGTCTTTCAAGCCGCCGTGGACACGGTTGGGGTTAGCAGCGGGGTCGGCAATGGTGGCCAAGCGCCTGAGGGTCCTGGCCGGGGAAGACAATTTGCGGAGCATGGCCAGGGAGTGTTTCAGGGGTGTTTCAGGGGTGTTTCAGATCGGGCGTGAAGAGAAGCACACTTGGAGAGGGAATGCTGGCGTAGGAGCTTAAGTGACGAGAAAAGGCTTTTTTTGGTGCTGCTTACGGTGCGCGGTAATTGGTATTGACCCGCTCCTATTGGCTGCGAGGGCGAATGTGCAGGAACCCGTGCCTCTCATACCTAGATTCCACAATCCACTCTTATTCCGGAACATATAATTTCGTATATTTGGAAGGTAGTTGGGTTGAGGTGCTGGAGCTACTATATAGGTGTATTGCATATAGACGGAAGCCTGGTCCTACTTAGTGTTGTGTAGTGTACCTTACAGTGCTCATGTAGTACTAGTCCGCATAATACTCCAGTTCTCTGGCACCTTTCGCACCTTGCACCCATTGCATAGAACCAGACTACCCGGTACTAGTCTATACCCACCATTTAAACTGGAATACGTGGGTATAGTAAATGTTCTATCTATACTAACCTACTTACCTACTAATCTATATTTACTACGTTATGTTCGACTTTTGTTATGTCTGGTACTCTATTTACTATGTTCATGCGCAATGCTCCCCTAGAGGAATCATAGTACCTTTTAAAGACCAGTCCTTCATAGAGGAACAGAAGCTGTAATGAATGCCCGACCCACCTGTACAGGTTGCAACATCTGCATACGTGGTACACTGCCACTGGTGGGTCTAACATGCTACTATACTCCACTCTATACTCCACTCTATACTCCACTCTATACTCCACTCTATACTCCACTCTATACTCCACTCTATACTCCACTCTATACTCCACTCTATACTCCACTCTATACTCCACTCTATACTCCACTCTATACTCCACTCTATACTCCACTCTATACTCCACTCTATACTCCACTCTATACTCCACTCTATACTCCACTCTATACTCCACTCTATACTCCACTCTATACTCCACTCTATACTCCACTCTATACTCCACTCTATACTCCACTCTATACTCCACTCTATACTCCACTCTATACTCCACTCTATACTCCACTCTATACTCCACTCTATACTCCACTCTATACTCCACTCTATACTCCACTCTATACTCCACTCTATACTCCACTCTATACTCCACTCTATACTCCACTCTATACTCCACTCTATACTCCACTCTATACTCCACTCTATACTCCACTCTATACTCCACTCTATACTCCACTCTATACTCCACTCTATACTCCACTCTATACTCCACTCTATACTCCACTCTATACTCCACTCTATACTCCACTCTATACTCCACTCTATACTCCACTCTATACTCCACTCTATACTCCACTCTATACTCCACTCTATACTCCACTCTATACTCCACTCTACTATACTATACTGTTAGTTCCACCATAGGAAGGACCCTACCTATAGAGGTAATACGAAACCTACTCTATCGGATGTAACAATGGCCATGCCATAATAGCACGTACAATTCTGGTGTGATACGCAAGTTGCAGCCATCATATTGGACTCTTCAATGGTCACCATAGTGGGTTTTGAATGGCCATCATAGCACTTCGTGCCATGGTGACGTTGCTCTCAAAGTTATATAAGCTGCTGCGATTCCTCTTTTGAGGCTCCATCAACGAACATAGTTTGAGTAAGGCATAAATGTATGAAAGAACACAACAGTACCATTTACTATTATATACTATACTGTATACCCTATATTATGTACTGTACTCCACTGATACTCTCAACTCCTCTAGAATATTACACTATACTGTATACTCTCCATAAATAGTACAGTACTATTCTATACTATGTACTATAGTTGATTCTACTCTGTCATTCATACTCCCATACTCTGTTCTATATTTAACTAGTGTATTATACTCTACTCTATACTACTATACTACTATACTGTACTATACTGTACTATACTGTACTATACTGTACTATATTCTACTATACTGTACTATACTGTACTATACTCTACTATACTCTACTATACTGTACTATACTGTACTATATTCTACTATACTGCACTATACTGTACTATACTCTACTATACTCTACTATACTCTACTATACACTCTACTTTATACTGTACTGTATAGTATGTGTAGTCCATAGTCCATATATGCTCTCACTGCCACCCAAACCCAACCCCACCTCCAGTAAGCATATCTAAATTTCCATAAAACCCCACCTCTAACCTAAAAACTTCAACACTAACCTCAAACCCAAATCTCCAACCCCAGCCCTACAACTTCCGCTTCCTGTCCTCTTCCTCTTCTTCTCCAGTGCCGCACGTGACCCGCGCGGTGTGTTCATGGCTCTACCCACTTCTCCAAAGCCCATGTTCCTCCGCCCTGCCATTTCCATAGCACTAGTGGTGCTAGCGTTTTTGTATGGCCATGGTGCCTCTCTGTATACCTTCCAGAGTGAAGCACTCAGGGGGCTCTCTCCCCCGAGCTCCCAAGTGGCTGGGCTATGGAATATACTACTGAGTCTATACACGAGTTCCAGACCAGTGCAAATGGACCAGCACTTGGGGCTGAAACTGGTGGAAATGGGAAAGATGGGGGGAAATGTGGAAATGGAAAATACTTCTTTGGGCGCTCGGGGTAAAGGCCGTTTGGGCAAGCTGGAGGATGTTGACCCTATCGTGGCCAGGTATGGGTACAATCCTGCATCCAGAGGGCAGCAGAAGCTCAGCTCCAACTCATACTTTGAAGAACTATACTCGGGCCGGAACAGGCTGCAAATCGGAAAAGAAAATGCCACGATCGTTATGTTGGTACGCAACTCCGAGTTGCCCGGAGCTCTCCTGTCCATGAGGTCCTTGGAGGACCGCTTCAATAAGCAGTACCGGTACCCATGGGTGTTCTTGAACGACGTGCCATTTGACGAGGACTTCATCCAGCAAACCACGGCCATGGCCAGTGGACAGACTTTTTACGAGCTCATCCCGGAAGAAGACTGGAACCCCCCTCCTCATATTGACTTGAACAAATTGGAACAGAACATCAAACTGTCCAGTCACGTGATCTACGGCTTCCTGAAGCTGTACCGCAACATGTGCCACTTCAACCTGGGCTATTTCTATCGGCAAAAACGGCTCTTAGACTACGAATGGTACTTCCGCGTGGAGCCTGATGTCGAATACATGTGTGACTTCATGTACGACCCGTTCCTGCTTCTCCGCTCCACCAACAAGACCTATGGCTTCACCATCACCATTCCGGAATACGAGGATACCATCCCCACGCTCTGGCAAACGGTGGAGAAGTTCATGGCCAAGCACCCCGAGCACCTCCACCCAAACAACGCCCTCGATTTCATCACCACCAACGACACAGACGTGTTCCACAGTGTGCAGGTGGAATCCAAGACCAACTACAACCTATGCCACTTCTGGAGCAACTTTGAGATTGGCAACTTGAACTTCTTTCGTGGCCAGGCCTACTCCGACTACTTCGACCACTTGGACGCTGCAGGTGGTTTCTACTATGAGCGTTGGGGAGACGCACCCGTACATTCCATTGGGCTAGCTCTTCTTCTCGATCGGGACGCCATCCACCATTTCGAAGATATCGGCTACTACCATCCCCCGTACATGTCGTGCCCGGGGTCGTTTGAGGTGAAGAGCATGAAGCGGTGTATATGCAGGCATTTCGATGAACAGGGCCAACATGAAGGCGTGGATGTGAAGATGCCCAGTTGTTTGGCGCGGTGGTGGAGACACGGCGCAGGAAAGAAGTTCTTGAATGAGGGGGACTATCTTTTTTGAATCTTTCGAAATCGTTCCAGACTATTTGAGGAAAGTCTTTTTCCCACTTTGGACTTTATGGGCCGCGCACGCCGGCACTCATCGCACTTTGTCAGGAATATTTTTCTACTCATTTCCACACCAATGAGTAAAGGCAAGTTAAATATAGCACTTAAAAACCACCAGGTCCAGGAGTCGCTCAAGAAAGAGGCGGTCAAGAAGAAGCCCGTGAAGCCTGTTCTCGAAGACCCCGAAGCCAGCATGGACTCGTCCTCGGAAGACGAAGCCAAAGTGGCTGCCAACACCAAGATCCCTCCACAAGACAAGCCGTTATCCAGAAAAGAAAAGCGTCAAATGAAGAAGTTGGTGGCACAAATGGAGAATGCTGAAGAGAGCAGTAGCAGTGACTCCAGTGATGATGATGATGCCAGTGATGAAGAGTTGGATTTGGAGAAATTGGCTGCAAGTGAGAGCGAGTCGGACATACAAAGTGAGGATGAAAGTGATAGTGAAAGTGAAGGTGAGGATGAAGGCGAGGAAGGCGAAGAAGAAGGTGAGGCTGAGGAGGAAGATGTACCCCTCTCAGATGCTGAGTTCGATTCCGACGCAGATGTGGTTCCCCACAGCAAACTCACCATCAACAACATTGTGGCGTTGAAAGACTCGCTTGCCAGAATACAATTGCCTTGGGCCAAGCACTCGTTTGTGGAGCACCAATCGGTGTTGAGTGCAGCCAAGGCCGAGGAAGGCATCAAAGACCTTTATGACGATACCGAGAGGGAGTTGGTGTTCTATAAACAGGGTTTGGATGCTGTCAAGCAGGGCCGTAAGACGCTCTTAAAGTTGAAGGTGCCGTTCTCGCGGCCGCTAGATTACTTTGCCGAGATGGTCAAGTCTGATGAGCACATGGATAAGTTGAAGAGCAAGTTGATGAAGGAGGCTGCAGACAAGAAGGCCAGTGAGGAGGCCAAGAAGCAGCGCCAGTTGAAGAAGTTTGGAAAGAAGGTGCAGCACGAGACCTTACAGCAGAGGTCCAAGCAGAAGAAGGAAATGTTGGAGAAGATCAAGTCGTTGAAGAAGAAAAGAGGAGCCAACGACATGGAGAACGACGCAGAGTTCCAAATTGCCTTGGAGGAGGCCACGGCAGAGGACAGGCCGCAGAAGAGACAAAAGCCCAACGGCAAGCGTATGGCCAAGGACGCCAAGTACGGCTTTGGCGGAAAGAAGAGAGGCATGCGCAAGAACGACTCCGACTCGGCTGCTGACATATACGACCAGCGTGGTAAGGGCAAGGGCAAGGGCAAGGGCAAGTCTCATAGACCGGGTAAAAGCAAGCGGAAGTGAAACAACTCAGCTATTATATTAAAAGACTGAAGGGCAATTTCATTGGCAGGTACTGAAGCTGTTCGATTGGCAGGTACTGAAGTGACACACTTGCGGAATCTGATGATGTATTAGCCTCATCCAGTTACGGATTCTACCGGGTACAACTAGTCAACGGAAGTGAAGTAGCCTAATACCCAATGGTTAATACTATAACTAGGCCAATCACTGCCACTGGTCAGCCATATAGCCAACACGAAGAATTTATATGAAGAGTACTCGATACTCCAAGGTAGTTGGACTACAGAAGAGTAGTCTGAATAGTAGTTGTCGCAACATAAGTAATCGAAGCACTAGGCTTCTCGACTCCATACACTGTTAGTGTTAAATGTATATCTCGGACAATCAGCCATTTATTATTGTACTGTAGTTAATGCTATAGTATTGTACTGTAGTTAATGCTATAGTATTGTACTGTAGTTAATGCTATAGTATTGTACTGTAGTTAATGCTATAGTATTGTACTGTAGTTAATGCTATAGTATTGTACTGTAGTTAATGCTATAGTATTGTACTGTAGTTAATGCTATAGTATTGTACTGTAGTTAATGCTATAGTATTGTACTGTAGTTAATGCTATAGTATTGTACTGTAGTTAATGCTATAGTATTGTACTGTAGTTAATGCTATAGTATTGTACTGTAGTTAATGCTATAGTATTGTACTGTAGTTAATGCTATAGTATTGTACTGTAGTTAATGCTATAGTATTGTACTGTAGTTAATGCTATAGTATTGTACTGTAGTTAATGCTATAGTATTGTACTGTAGTTAATGCTATAGTATTGTACTGTAGTTAATGCTATAGTATTGTACTGTAGTTAATGCTATAGTATTGTACTGTAGTTAATGCTATAGTATTGTACTGTAGTTAATGCTATAGTATTGTACTGTAGTTAATGCTATAGTATTGTACTGTAGTTAATGCTATAGTATTGTACTGTAGTTAATGCTATAGTATTGTACTGTAGTTAATGCTATAGTATTGTACTGTAGTTAATGCTATAGTATTGTACTGTAGTTAATGCTATAGTATTGTACTGTAGTTAATGCTATAGTATTAAACCAAAGTTCCGGTTCCGTCAGGTACTCTGCTTATTATCTTTTTATTGATGTTTTCTCAGAGGGAGGAATCTGAGGTGTTTGTATAGTTGTAAGATAACGTGCTTATTAGAAGGCCTTATACAAAGTATCAGGCTTCATCATATCCTAAATAGGTAGGGCACTACCTATGGCGGATCTGACATCCCTCAGCCTTAATGTCAACTCAGATGGCTATATAGAGACCATGCCTTCAGCTCTTTATTGGTGTTTCAGCTTGCAGGTGTTCTGCGGAGCGTTGGGCGGACGAACTGATAAAGTTTGCAACCACTGACTAGTGACTCGACTTTTGAAATGGAGCGAAGTACTGCGAACTTTGCAGTAAAGTTTTGGTGACACCTGGGAAATCCCTGGCATATGGCCAGCTGATGGGGCAGTTTGTAGCATATACCTGGGGAACTTTTTTAATGCGAGGTTCCTAAAATCTTGGTCAAAATGTAACCAGAATCTGATAATTAGTGGCTGGGACATTAAGTAGCCCAATTCGTTCCTCTCCATGGGCGAATAAACTAAGCAGAGTACATAGCAGAAATTGGCTGCAGCAGACGTCAAGAAGCTCGCCATATTCAAAGGCAAGAATTTTATTGCCGTGGGATTTAGGCTCGAAAACATTCATTTTCTCCGATTTGGCCCATATGAAGCCTGCATTTTACGAGAACAAGGTCTGTGTTTCCAGGCTGATCACCACCACACAAGACACCACACAAGACACCACAGCAAAAGCAGACTTTGGGCTCCCCAAACAGACTGTATTGGCAAACCCCACTTCGTCAGTGTTAAAAACACCACCACATGCCCCCTGGTGTCTTGGGCTTGCATCCAAAAACCCCATGTTTGATTCTTTGTACCATTGACCAGAACCCATGCACAAGTCCAACAACTAGTGTGTAGTGGAATTATATTACTCTCGTAACCCTTTTCTCGGAAAGTAGTGCTTCTATCTCTTTACCCAAGTTATATTGCAATAGCTGTCGGTAGTCTCGGGAAACTGCATGTCTATGGAGCCCTGAGTTCCTGAGAAACCATACCATACCATTTAAATAACCAATGGGTACTCATTGAGGGAGTCAGACCATTATGCTCCAATACCGATACCCTCTTCGCTTACCCAAATACTACTCTTGAAAATACCCAAGTCCTCAGATGCGTGGCATTCTTCTGAGTCTAGCTACACACACTTTACGCTTTACTGAAAGTCGGGGTATTTGCTAAAAACAGCGAAATTTATTTGGCTATTTCAAAAAATAGATGTACATAAGAATCTTCATTTTTAATAAAGTCCTTCATGGACTTCTGATGGTAAGCAACCAGAGACCTAGTGAAGTGCTGGTAAGTACAATCCATAGCAATGAAAACATATAGTGTAACTGTACTAGAACACTAGCGAAGTATAGTACTAATATGAGCACGAAACTCGTTGAGTATATAGACCCAGCCCAACGGATTGTAAAGAGGAAAAGCAGAGTAAGAAGCCATTGCATGGTCCTCAAAGAATAGAAGAGTATGCTCCCTAGGGATCCATTCGTTATCTAAGGAGCGACAAGTCTGGAGATTTTCTGCCCAACAAGGTCAAAACTAAAACAGTCAGTTTTAGCAATCAAATGTCGGGCGATTATCCTTTCAAGACTTTGTGGTTTGAATATCTCCCGAGCACTTTTAGGTCAAGTGGTATATGAATACCGTCCACTTGGTAGCTCAGTGCTTGATAATTGAGTAAGTATAATGCTCCAGATGAAATGTAGTGTCACCTTTTCCATCCATTTTGTTTAGTCAAGAAAATATAGACTATGGAACTCTAAGTGATCATTGGGCAAGTAGAGTAGCAACTCTGTTGTCCGTATGGCCAATAAAGAGGAAGTTGGACAATACCCTGACTGGCATCCTACATAGAGAACACTTCTCTTTGAGAGTTCACATATTTTTATGAGACTAGAGATTTATTATTATTATGACTCACAATAAAAACAATCTACTGGTTCTGTATCCCGTGAAAAAATGAGCTTGGCTGGAATTTCGTGAAGAAATTGGACCTACTTGATCATGTCTAATGGCCCCACCTGCATATACGCCCCTCTTCAAGTATTCCCTGATTTTCCTGTGAAAATTTCCATACAACGCTACCAAAGTATAATTTACTTTCCGATTCCTTTATTCGAATAAAAATCTCTTTGAAACAGGTGTGGTTGGATTTTTGGTGTTCCATAGTATTTGCACCCAATGTCACTACTGCGAAAAAACAAGAACCATCCTCTGGTGTAGCCGTAGACTCAGCGATACAGCCGACCAAAAGAAGCCAATAAAACCAATATACTACATTCTGCTCTACCAGGACTTTCACTGTCCACACTATTTCAGCCATCTCTCCCACATTATTAAAGTACTGCTAAGACATGCCCAGTATACGCCAGGGCTCATACCCAAGACCAAAACAGCAGGGCTCATAACTCACACACTAAACTCACACCGTCTTCAATTCCACCCGCCAAAAAGTATCACTCTTGTCAGATCCCAAGGCACATTTCTTTATCTGAATTAGCAAAAATACTTTTTCTCTGACTCCTGCCAACTGCTATAAGCACTCATGTTCTCACCATCTGCAGTATTGGGTTATTTAAGTGCCAATGGAAGTAAGGTATAAGTACATACTATGAGGGACATAGTGATTGTATGGTACATAGTGATTGTAAAAAGTTTGTTAGCTCCACCATAGTTAGAGCTCTACATTTTTCAGTACTTAAGGCGTACGCTATCTCAACAATAGCCATTGCACTGTGCTACTCCTCAACCATCATGGTGTTGAGCGTTCGCGCTCACTTTTGCATAGTTTGGAATTGTTATGACGTTCGCTTCCAATAGCTCTCTTAAATACAGTGAATCAGGGTTCGTCTTTAGTCACTAATATGCTTCCCAAAACCAGGTATTAGTGACTTTCTCATCTCTATTGATACCGCTCAACCTAGAGCGGGATCCTCTCTATATATAGCCAATCCCCGGGACTCGCAGGCCCGGAACCGGCATTGCGTAATTGACTGTGCATGATGACTGTACGTCTTCATCATGCACATAACCCAGTTTCATCTGCACCTCATCTTGATGAACCACGTGGGACCTATCATCTCATTTCAAACCTGTGTGTTGACATCATCCTGCAGACTGCATGCTTCACAGTTGCCCCCACTCGCAGGTTGGCACATGACTCGTGTCCCACACGTTCAACACATGGGACGAGGTGCCAGGAGGAAATATAAACCGAAGGTTACAGAGATGAACCCGAGGACCAGGATGAATGTGGAGAGTTTCCCCTTGCATCTATCTTTGACCGGCATAATACGCTAACTCCACTGCTAACTCCATAAGTGGCCCGTGCTTCTTCTGAGGAACCATCAACAAAAAAACATACAAAAGAGAGTGCCAGAAGTATCAATCTAACAATACGAGTCTCACACGACCCGTCTGGTAATTGAGCCTACAATTACAGATCGATCAGCACCCACTATTTTTGGGAAATATCTTGTGACGGTGAGTTTGGTGGGTATTTCTCATGAGGTGTGTAATGGAGCGTGAGACCTCAACCTCGGAATTCAGATTGAATGGGTGCAAAAAACACCCGTGCACCAGGCTACATCAGCAGAAAAAGGCTCAACACAAAAGCCCTTTTTTACATCGTTGCGAAAGAAGAGGGGGTCCGTTGGAATACTGGAATTCCGGAATTTATAACGCATACTTTTCAGTCGAAAAAGATTTAGTGGTGGACTTTCGGAGGTCCTGTAGCTGGATAATTCCGGCCGCAGTCCTCAATTCCGGTCAGGCATACCATAACAGTGCTCATAATCGTTTATCATATTAATGTCAGATACAGTAAACAAAAAGTATGGCATTCTGTCCAATAAAATTTATTACTCCATGAGACATCGGAAAGACTGCACACAGCAACAATCGGCATCATACGTTAATTCCATGGCCAACTACTTAAGTAGCTAGATTCCTCCTTCTGAGGAATTATCGACAAAAAGCATTCTAAATAGAGTACCTGACAGAACAGCGCTGATTGATTGGAATTATGGTCTTACTATATTCTACTCAATATAGTGTCATAGTATTATGAGTGCTGTGTGTGGCATAGTGTCTGGCTTATAGTGTACAGATTTATAGAGTTATGTTTGAGGATTTTAATCAAGATCTGGTATCAAAGAGGTACCAAAAGAGACAAATAACTCTATCGCTGGCTTTTTCATATAAGTAGAGTAGAATGGTGTCTCATTGTAGAAAGTCAGTAAAGCAGTGTAGACTAGTGCAGAGTGTGGTATAAGTAATACGCTAGTCGTAGGGCTATACAGTAGTAGAGTAGTAGTATGGAGTGCAGTGGTAGAGTATAGGGTAGAAAAGACCCACACCAATACTTGACTAGTGTAAATTAAAGATGACACAGAACTAAAGGGGTGAAAAAGTGAAGAAGGAAACTTCATACGAGGGGAAAGCTTGTTCTGGGTTGATGGTCTAAGTGAGCACAATAAGCTAAGTCTAGCGATAATTCCTAAGTAGGCCTGAATAGGTAATTCCAAACAGAGAAAACACTCGCATAAAAGACTAAAATAAACCTCTTTTCCTATATACTGCAGAAAATTCCCAGTACGAACATTACCAGATCCACGCCCTCTTTTCCACCTCAACCATCAGTATACGTCTAGTCCACTGCCCCATAAATTTATTGGAACCATCTAAACACCAAGAAGAAATCACATGCTCGTAATGTATTCCACTCTTCAAAGAGGTTATTGTGACTGTTGTTTACTTCTTCGTCTGAATGTCTTGTTCGTCTGAATGTCTTGTTCGTCTGAATGTCTTGTTCGTCTGAACCTGCATACACTACTCCAGCACCACACCACATTCACCTTATCAACACTCTAGTCCATTGAAGTATATTTACTACAGTAGACGCAAACACTTCCATTCATCATCTTCAAGCTGGCAGCTCACTCCATATCCGCCCAGCCAAAGATATATTGTCTCTGGCCCCAAATGCAGAGGTGCACGGGTGTGGTCCCAGTGCTCGTATACTCGCATCCCACCAGCTGACTTTCTCACTTCTCACCTCTCACCCTCCACTACTACTCCCCTAATACTCCCCCCAGTCATGGACAAGGCAGCAGCAAAACAAAAGTTTGTGGATGAGTTCGACGGGCTCGTGGCCGAGTTGCAGCAGATGTGCAAGGACTACAAGATGCCCCAGGAGGCCGTGGACTGGCTCACCAAGAACTTGAACTACAACACCCCCGGAGGAAAGTTGAACCGTGGGCTTTCGGTCATTGACACGTATTGCATTCTCAAAAACAAACCTTTGGAGACCTTGGACAAGACCGAGTACAAGAAGGTGGCGCTTTTGGGCTGGGCCGTGGAGTTGTTGCAGGCGTACTTCTTGGTGGCCGACGATATGATGGACCAATCCAAGACCAGACGCGGCCAGCCATGCTGGTACTTGAACGAAGGCGTGGGAAACATTGCCATTAATGACTCCTTCATGTTGGAGGGTGCCATCTACATGTTGTTGAAAAAACACTTCCGCCAGGACCTGTACTATGTGGACTTGTTAGACTTGTTCCATGAGGTGACGTTCCAGACGGAATTGGGCCAGTTGATGGACTTGGTGACTGCAGACGAAGATGTGGTGGACTTGTCCAAGTTTTCCTTGCAGAAACACTCGTTCATTGTGATCTTCAAGACGGCTTACTACTCATTCTACTTGCCGGTGGCTTTGGCCATGTACATGTGCGGCATCAACAGTGCTGAGGACTTGAAGCAGGTGCAAGACATCTTGATTCCGTTGGGCGAGTATTTCCAGATCCAGGACGATTTCTTGGACTGTTTCGGTACACCAGAACAGATCGGTAAGATTGGTACCGATATCAAGGACAACAAGTGCTCGTGGGTGGTCAACCAGGCATTGTTGAAGGTGAATGCCGACCAACGTAAGCTTTTGGAGGAAAATTACGGCAAAAAGGACGATGTTTCCGAGCAAAGAGTCAAGGACTTGTTCGCTGAGTTGGAGATCCCCAAGATCTACGAGCAGTACGAGGAAGACACCGTCCAGGAGTTGCGCAAGAAGATTGATCAGATTGACGAGTCACGTGGCTTAAAGAAGGAGGTCTTGTCTTCATTCTTGGCCAAGGTCTACAAGAGATCCAAGTAATATGCTAGTGTGAGCTAGAGAAGCGTCATCTGAAGTATATAATAAAGTAGACGAGTAGAGTGTTCAGTATATACACAAGCAGTTAGTATTTAAGTAGGGTTCAAGTGGAAGTGTTCATTGTGTTCATGTGTAAGTGATATTCAAAGTAAGTAGTAGCACTCTGAGTATATTTGAATATGAAAAGACCCGAGGTCTGTGGCTGAAAATCTCTAGCTGAAGGCCCTGTAAAGTCTACCAGATGTCACCGATCTGATCATCTCATCGATATTTGGATCTGTATTTGTCTATATCAAGACAGGGTCTACACCGGACTTGTATGCTCTTTATTACTATATGCGAAGCAGCTTAAGCGTTTGCCTTCTCCAAATCCTCTCTGCCGGCCTTGGTGTACAAGTACTCGTTGTAGTCTCTGGCCTTGGCCCAGATGTTCCACACAATTATGCCGGGGATAACAACGTATGCGATTTGGTTCTTTGTTCTTCTGAAGGTGTTGAAAAAGGCATTGTACAAGTTGCCCTTCAAAGGCTTGGTAGCGTATGGCGACACCGAGTACACGGCCACATTTTTCTGTGCGGGGCCGCCCATGGCGCCCCACCATCCCAAGTAAGTCTTTGGCCCGGATCCTCCCATGGTGTATCGATGAAGTAGTAGTGGGTGATTTTTGCGGTGAGATTATTTTAAAGCGAGCGCGGCCATTGGCCAGTTGTGTGCTCATAGTTACGCGCGCATCAGTTACTCTCAGAACAATCTAGTTATCGTTCATACCAGACCAAATCCATCCAGAAACCTTAGCTCTAAATTAGATCGTATGTACATCTGTGTTAGTATATGTATAAATACATTTTTATTATTATAACCGTGTTGTCGTTAATCCTGTTAGTTGTTGTATGCAGTATTTGGGTATTTTTAAATTTTATTTATTTCACGTTTATTTTTAACAAAGTCCACAGTCCATAGTCGTTAGACCATGGCGCGGATGCAGTACACATACTAGTATGTCTCGTACTAGCTTTGATGGTTCTGGTTAGTGGTTGAGAATGGCTGCCGAGGTAGTTCCGGCCAGGGGTCTTGGGACCCGAGGGTGGAAGCGGGTATTGTGTGCAGTTCCGGGGCTTATATCCAGTTCCGGCCTATTAACTTAGGTCAATTCAACTCGTCGCCCAAAAAATAAAAACAAACTATTTGAGAAAAAATGGGATGAAAGTAGCTAACAGAGTAACGTGTTTTAGTGGGAACCATGCATAGGGGGTGAATGGGCCAATACAGACGGGTACGTTTGGAAGGTGCATATCACGTGATGTGGTCCCAACTTCCGAGGTGTTTCCGAGGTCTTCCAAAGCCAGGCAAAATAATAAAGCAGTTCATAGTTCATAAAAAAGATGACTATCTATATTTTCTGGTTGCGTATTTTGTAGTTGTCAAAAAAATCCAGCAGCCCATTTCAGTTATCTAATCGTGTATACTCTCTATTCTGTAGTGGTTTCAGTGCGCAAAACACCCTGTTGCTAACCATTCTCGTACCGTACCATTCATCACATCCACCATTCATCACATCCACCATAAAGTACAACCACACCTCTAAAGGACAAACCACTAGACCATTGATCTTTTCTATTTCCACTACTTCCACTTCTTCTATTCCTTTATTAATTTATTTCTAGACAATGGTAATAAATCTTAATTTTTTGGGGTATGGTGGTGGGTGTGTAATGTAGGGTGATTGGTAATGGTGCGTGGGAGATTATTGAGTGTGTGAATGAGTGTGTGGTGAGTGGTGCGTGTGATACTAAGTTGATTCTCAAGAATCGAGGTCAATAATTGGTCGCGTCCATGGCTTCGTATCTAGTATCACATGACCGAGCATCCATCTATGGTCGAAGCGACGGCATAGTCTGGAATAGTCTAGGAGAGCCTATAGTGGTCCGATATAATAATCAAGCATAGCAAGGTAGAGTCTTGGTTAATTCTAGGGGGCTACAGAGTAGTATAGAGTGGTATTGAGTAGAGTAGTATAGAGTGGTATTGAGTAGAGTAGTAGTGAGTAGAGTATAGAGTGACGACTACAGGAGTTCAGACGGGAAAGTGGAGTCTGATGGGCAACCAGTCGTCAAGAGGGAGGCTGGATCGGATGATGGTGAGACGGAAGGTGCCGCGTGGTAAGCGTAAGCGGTGTAATTGGCCGTCAAGGGGGACACGCGGTTTAGAGAAAAGTAGGCCGCCTTGAAGAAGAATCCGCTTCATGGATAGACGCTTCTGGGAGGCGTTCGGGTCCAAGGCATATGCAGCTTTGATGTCGGCTATATTGTGAGTGGATGGAAATTTATAAAATCTCGTACGGATTAAGTTTACAGAATGGCATTCAGAACTACGGTACTACGAGTGTATAGGAAACATGACCTAGGAATAAGTGAGGAAGATATGGAGGTAAACTTTGTAATGACACTAGAGGGAGTAAGTCGTACTTGAGAATCGCTCATAGATTCTATTCATCATGTCATTGAGTGTGGTGTGATGTTTTCTTGTATTACCAGGCTCAGAGCTTCAAGTACCACTGAACATGGCTCTACAATCATGAGGACTCAGAAGAGTTATCCCGGTACATAAGTGCTTGAGCCAGACTGTCCAAAAGAACTGCAAAAATCCAGAGACGATAAACTGACTGCAATGTATCACCATTCTCTTATTCACTATGTATATACATGTAAATATACACGTCAGATAGCAAGCACCAGTCTACGACTCCACCAGTGTAGACCAAGAGTAATTATAGTACGTAGAGTTACTGCGCCCATACTGTAGAGTATAAAGAGTACTGTATTATAGAGTACTGTATTATAGAGTACTGTATTATAGAGTACTGTATTATAGAGTACTGCATTATAGAGTACTGCATTATAGAGTACTGTATTATAGAGTACTGCATTATAAAGTACTGTATTATAAAGTACTGTATTATAGAGTACTGCATTATAAAGTACTGTATTATAGAGTACTGTATTATAGAGTACTGTAAATAGACTGTAGACTAGAAATTCTGTAATGAGTGGTCCAATATAGAAGCAGTATATATTCTAGACTGAGTGAAGTTACTGGATGAATCTCACTGGACACAAGGTTACTGGAGACTTACCATGATAACTAAACGCCTTAAATACACCACAATCTAAACCTTCTGGTGGTCTGTATAGAGGCCTAGTGTATAGAGATCTAGTTTAGAGAGATCTAGTGTGGATAATGTATAGGGATCTAGTGGCTGACTTGGTCTTTGGAGTTGTAGGCGGTGTCTTGGTAGTTTTGTGCAGCTGGTCTGGAACTCGGCGTGTACTCCCTAGTGCCAGCCATTGTATAGAGTCCAGGCCATGGAATGGTCGGAAGCTTGGCTTATCTGGAGTATGTCCTGCAGACATTGCCGTAGCCCAACGCCAACAATCTGACCATGTCGAACCAGACCGAAGAACTGTAGTATTATTCTGTTACTATTTCCGTTCAACTATTACCCCTTAAAACTATCGCCCAAACACGAAACACAAATACAATAATAGCACCTCTTACTCTAGTGTACACTACGCTAACTAGAACAGCTGGCCATGGCTGCGGTACACGTGGCAGTGCTCATAACCAGCATAGGTCGTTAGGAATATAAGCCGTTCAGCATGAGGCCCTGTATTGGGCCCGTCCCTTTTTTCTTTCGGGTCCGCCAGTTTATGGCGTAGATGCAGGTGCTACCCATATCCCTAATAATAACCATATATACATATATATTTATACATATCTCCCAATTCGGTTTATTGGCTTGGTGTGGTGACGTCTCGCGCTAGTTCACCAAACAAGCAGAATAAACTCTGGCCCGCCCAACATTAAGCGAGCACTTACCCTATCTGAAATAGATAAGCGATAACAATACCAATAACGATACCAAAAAAGCGGTATACAGATAAGACACTATAGTCTGAATCCCCAAAATCTCTTTTTTTTTGCCTGAATTTCTGGATTGCCCAATACATAATTGGCTGCAGCCTCCTATTGATTTGCACCCATGTCGTTAGCCGGGCAATTGGCCCACGCCCTTGGGTCTGGCTTGTGCCATACCTATAAGTTTGTTGTACGGGTGAATTCCTACTACCAGTACTGGGCCGACCGCCTTCAGCAGTCCCGAAACGAGGCCGTGGCCATCTACCACGTGCTCCAAAACGGCAACATCAACTGACCGTCAGAGTCACAGCCAAAACGAGAGCCACCAGAAAAGCTATTACCACCACCCAACTGCTATTGAGTGCCAGTGCTAGTGCCAGTGCTATGCTAGTGCCAGTGCTATTGCTAGTGCTAGTGTTAGTACCAGTGCTAGTGTTAGTACCAGTATTGGTGGTGGTAAAAGTACCAGCACTAGTGCTACAATCACAGTACTACCACTACCACCACCACATACGGATAATGCATTGATAAGATAAATCGGGCTTGGATTTAATCTCTTCAGCCAACTGATGGGTGGCCATAAGAAAGTTAGGAGGTGGCGGTCTGAACAACCCGTTTATTCCATCAATTAGGTTTGTGGAATCCAAAGATGAAAGTCAAACCTAGAAACCTCGGTTCTCACCAGAGTATCTCTGACATTGAAGCTGGCAGCGATTCTGAATGTCACCAAATCATGCCAATCAGGACTATCGCAAGAGAAAGACTCGCCTTTGAAATTCAAAATAGAATTGTCTTGCGATTGGTATCTATATATCCCAACCTCGGGTGTATTCGTATGCCAGCATCAGCTCCGAGTGGAGAACATCGATGACCGGCTCGACCGAATTTAACGAGAGTCCAAAAGAAGTGCAGTCTGTTGCATGAATATTATTTCTTTCAAGAATGATGGCAGTGAGATATGGGTACCTCTAAAGTCTGTCGCCTGGCTCGAAGGGATTAATTGGTATTTTGTTGGCTTCTCCTTTCAAGTGGAAATTCCAGTTAAGGTATTCCCAACAGCTAGACCGAGACCACACGAAATCAACAAAGCCGAAGCCAGTCTGAGTCAATGGCTAGCCTTAATTGGTGAATTGATCGGTGAATTGATTGGTGACTATGAATTGGAGAGAAATGGGTCCATGACGGGAACGATGTGAGTGTTTTTAAGACGTCATGGATTTCCACACTGATTATTTCTAATGGTTTATTCAGTGTTACTGAGGCCGCGTTCCCCACTCACACACTCACACACTTACTCACACACTTACTCACTCACTCACTCACTCACTCACTCACTCACTATGCTCACTACACAGGCTTCGCATCAGTGACCCAGGATTACTTCTAATTCCTGACCAATGCTTCTATTTCGTGGTTCCTGATTTTTCCATTTCCATTTTCTACTCCTCTTAACTCCTCTATTCTACTATTTCTTCTAATTTCTAATTCTTAATGTCATGTCAATCAACCTTATGCTTGCTTCAATGTTCCACAGTAATCCTGCAACGATGCCCTGACACGCTTTTGTAGTGATTCGTAGTCATTGTATGATTCCTCAAGGGGAACCAATACACCCAATACAAAAACAAAAACAAAAAAATAGAAATACAAAAATACCATGAAGCATGAAATGTACCAGAACCGGAAACAGGACAAGGGGCAGGACCATACCCATTGACTCTTCTCTACCACTTCTTTCCCGGGTGTACGGGTTTATATGCCAATACTTCCAGTATCAATATCTCCTCCTTCTGTTTAGTTTCCACCTGTTTGTGTGTCCGTATGTGCTATTTCTGCTCCAAAATCACTTGGTTCCTACAGTGGACAAGGATGGCTACATCGAAGACTCGCATGGTCCTTTCACATAGTGTATTATATATATGAATCAAGCGCATTGGCACTCCACATAGGCCAGCACACTTACTCCTGGGCCAAAGCCTTCTTCTCCTCGCTCTTAGCAGCAGGAACTCTCTCCTCCTCCTCAGTCACAATGAGTTCAATGTGGGATGGGGAGGATTGGTAAGCGTTGACTCTACCGTGGGCTCTGTAGGTTCTTCTTCTTTGCTTTGGGGCCTGGTTGACCTGGATGTGGGTGATCTTCAACTTGGAAGCATCCAAACCCTTGGCCTCGGCGTTGGATTCAGCGTTTTGCAACAAGTCCTGGACGTATTTGACGGACTTGGCAGGCCATCTAGCCTTCTGGACACCCCACTCTTTACCTTGGGCGGTTCTACCGATGGAGTGGTTGAATCTTCTGAAAGGAATGGCTCTCTTGTGGTCCAAAACGTCCACCAAGTAAGCTTGAGCCTTCTTCAAGTTCCATCCGTTGACAGCCTGGGCGGTCTCTCTGGTGTTCTTGAAAGACACTCTCAAGTACGCACCACGAGCGGAGGCAGACTTAGCTGGGTTAACTGGGGTAGCAGCGTAACGAACCATTGGGACTATGTAGTTTGTAGGAAGAACTTGGGTGAGGGAAAAAGGAAATTTTTTACTTTCGCGGTGGGTGCTGCGCGGCCTGTATGTAGCTTAGGTCTCAGCCCTCACTGCGCGCACGTGACTTGCGGTCTTAGCCTCCATTTTCTCCACTTGTCCATACCTACGCTTTTTTGTCGAGGCTTTTGAATTTGTTTAAGGTTTTAAATTATATATTTGTGTTTGAGACTAGACCAATGTCCTGCAACTACCTTGTCTCGGGACCCTTTTATCTACTTGCTCGTCTGGCCTCGCAGCCCATGGCAGTCACGTGCTCCATCAAATCATCACTCTCCTCAGACACAATCATTACCATTACCAAAAACCGTTATTAATAATTTCTTTTTTCCAACCAAGTCGTGTTCTATTGTATCCATACTCTATTTTGTTATATCATGTTTTAATATTTTTGATGTGTGTCATTTTTTTCTGCTTCCATTGCTTTTTCTTTGGCTGCTCAATTGAGGGACTATCTGCGAGTTCGCTATAGCGACTGGCATCGTTCCGCACATACAGTGTTTTTCGAAACTATTCAAAGTCGCGCCATAAAACGATTCAAACTACACTAGCAAATTAAACAAATCAATAACTCAAAACGTTTCATACCTCTACTTCAGTTCTATCTGTTTTGACCCTTGATTGGTACTGCAAGACCCCCAAATGTACTACATATAAGACAATCATCAGAATAACATTTCATCACATTGAATTCTAATGAAAGTTGATGTGAACATTTGGTTTGAAAGACTGTGCGGAGGAGTACGAAACATTTTGCCGAGTTGGTTTGAATAGTTTTCAAAAAGACTGTACTGTAGCTAGTACCAAAGTGACACACTACACACTTCGCCATCTACCACTCTTTCACCATCCAATATTCACCACCTATAATTATCTACTACCGCATATAGTTAACTATTACTACCTAAAACTTTGTTACTACTACCACTACTATTATCACCATCTATAACTTCTTTTTCTACTAGCAATATGCCACTAAACAAGTATAACTTTTCAAGGGAAGGGCGTGTGTGGTAAAACTCGATAGTGGACATGGTTCTAGCTCGCAGGCCGTCCTGGTACCTCGTACAATAATAGCTCAGTAGATTACCTTACACAATGCACATTGATAGCATTAGGTTTCATAATACCTCAATCGGTAGACACTATCAATACACCACTATGTATTGTACCACTATATACTATATGTCTCTTTATGTGATCGTCTATCTGACCTTCTATTGATACTACCAAATGCACTCCACTACCTACTTCTATTGTATGTGCCACCGAGAACCACCACTATCTACTACTGTATTCCCTTATGTATTATACTTTCTCTCTGTTATAATTATTCTTCTTAGCATCTACCAATCATTACACTATATACCTTATACCATGTACGATGCTATGTATTATGTATACCTACTATGGCTGCGTGCAACACTATTACACAACACTATTACACTCTACTTCTTTATATGCCATTGCATGATATTACTCACCCTCTAACACTCTCTACTACATTATCTACTACACCTCGTAGTTGTCTATCATAATATTTCTGTGTATAATTTTTTCTATTACCACTAGTTACCCCTCTACTATACCTTGTAAGACCCTCGAATAGTACTATTTTTCATACTTTTTTTTATTAAACTCCAAGTTTATTCTTCAAAGATACTATTAAAACTATCTGCACTAAGATTTTAAGCTCCAAGTCTCTACTGGTGTTTACTGTAGTATGACTGTGTTGTCTTAATGTATAGTACTGCTATACTAGTCGAATCACCACTAACTCGAGGTTTTAGTTGCTACTGCTGTCAATAGGACCCGGTGTTATCTTTAGTATGTCTAGTATGTCTCTGGTGCTCACTCTGTGGTGGTCTGTTTAGTCTATCACTATAGATAAACAACTATCTATCCTCATTAGAAGACCCATAAACTTGTAGCATATTGTAAGAGACATTGGCCTCTTTAATTCATGTTCTTAACGTGGATTACGAGAATCAAAGAATCAGGATAAAGCAAATAATAGAGGAATCGTACTAGAACTGTTATTAGCACCAACTCAGACACAGCAAGAAGCCTTAGCACTTTCAAAAAGCCAACTGCTCGTTGCAAGTAAGGACTGGTCGGTCTAGTGAGTACAGGATTTGTAGCAGACGTAGTCTCTCGTGTCACCTAGAAACCATAAACCATAATTCTACTAATATTTTGAGCTGGTGTGCTAATATTGATTTTTAGTAGTAACTAATAGTAATGCTAGAACTGAGCTGTTTTGGTTCAGACTATGCGCTTAATATCCACGTGTTTAACAATACCCAGCACCTTCTGTAAAGAGCCACTTTAGCCGTGCGGAACCACCACTGCCAAATTCTCTTTAGGCCCATAACAAAGTTACTAGTAGTTCATGCAAACACCGGCAAAATTAGTATCACAATACAATTAACCACAATACAATTAACCACAATACAATTAACCACAGTACATAGAATCTCAGTTCATAGAATCTCAGTAACTTCACTATCTACCATATTTTATCTACAGTATCTAATCATCCCTTGATCTAATACCTCTATATACCAGTTCGTCTACTAATCTATCTACTTCTACTGTTATTCCTGTTTACGCTATCGGTACTCTATCTACAATAATCTGTTAATACGGTCTATTTTTACCAATACCAGATCTGCCTCTACCCATTTTCTCTATCCACTCCCTCCAGCTTCAATACAGTCTAGATATAGCTAATACACTTCTTTTTCCACTAGTCATTGCTCTAAATCAGCACTACCATCTAATGTGTAATTATGATCTGCCACTATACATTAACCTCTCTCTGAAGGCACAAGCTATACTTACACTGAAACACCTCTTCGCATTACTAAATGCCTGCAAAACTTCTAGAGTGGTACTTGAAAAATACATTGTTTTAGGTGATGAATTACCATTGCTAGTGTGATGTTTAGACGAGGAGGCATATAGAGATCTAGGAAAGACCGTAAGCACCTATGTTAGACTAGGACACATCTAAATTTAATTAGCACCAATACTTAACCCACAATAAGCCCACACTAGCTCAAAATATACCTCACCCATTTCACAAATCCCTATGTATTGGTTGCATCCATTGATGAGTCCCATGGTGGACCAGCAGACCCGTACACCGCATACCGATACCAAAAACACCCATACCCCATATCAAACCATACATCAAACAGACACATACCAAAAAAAGCAGACCTGTACATAAACATGCATCTGTATACGTAGATGCATAGAGCTAAGTCTCGGTTCGGGCACTTCTGCAGAGAACAAAAACTACATGTACGATAAGCATGATAGTTCTGCTGAGCACCTGTAGCGTACGCTATATATATATACTCTGGAGAAAACGGGTGCGGCGCACGACCCGCGCACTCAAAACTTCCAACCGTGGTTCCACTATCAACACATCCTCTAGCGCATCCTCTGTCCCATCCAGCCAATCCCAAAGTACCGTATTCGTGTTTCGGTAATCTTCTCTTTTGGCATACGCAGGACTCCAGCCTTCCGACCCTTCCCCCTCCTTATCCTGCAGTCCCCTCTGCCTCTAGTCCCAGTGCGTATAGCATTTCCCACCGGCCACTAATCTGCTGCAATTGGTCCCCCTAACCAATTGTACGCGTCTTTCTTCCTTCCAACAACTTTACTCAAGCGAAAAAAGAGGCGTCAGAGCTTTTTTTCCCGTCCAAAAAGAGCCGTGTCTCCCTATACACCTGTACACCCATGTCGGACTCCGAATTGCTATCGCCCCAGCACCAAGACCAAGACAATGCGCTTGACATGATGCTTGACCATCCTGGAGATGCTCCAGGCGACGACATTTCCATGCACAACATAGATTTGGAGATGCAGGACCATGGCGTCCAGAACCAAGTCAATGGCCCTGAACACTCTGCAGAAAACGGCCACCTGCTCCATTCCAAGGGGCCCTCCGACCCGGACCTGGCGTTTGGAATCCCGGATGCGCCTGACTCTAACAGCGAGATTGATCCGGGCCTTTTTGACCCTGATCTCGGCTTTACTCATCCTGGTGACCATGATGACCATTCTAATTTCGCCCAGATCTCCGAGAAGTCCGACCACGATGGGCTTTTCTCCGATCTGGGGAGCAGAGGGTCTTTTTCCAAGCCTTCACCCAGTGTCAACGATGGAAACTCCATTTCGGCTGATGCAAATGGAGATGCTGACATGTATGACCTCAGTGCACCCACTGAAGCAGAAACGAAGGACAGCCCAGGCAAAGTTGTCTCAATGGAGTCGACCAAAATGCCTACACAAGAGCAGCTCAAGAATACTTCCAAAGGGGCCGAGTTGGAAGCTTCAGAACCAAGCCAGAACCAAAACCAAGAAAAAGTCGAGTCCGACTTGAAGCAAGAGTCGTTTTCTGACCGCTTTGAAGATGCTGCGGTCAAGGAGGAGCCTATGGATGAGCAGGCCCCCATTGACTTGGATGCAGATGACCATTCCCGAATACGCCAGTCCCATGCAATCGTGATTCCATCCTATGCCAGCTGGTTCAACATGAAAAAAATCCACCTGATCGAACGTGAGTCCTTGCCTGAATTCTTCAAGTCGTCTCACCCTTCCAAATCGCCTAAAATCTACGCCAATTATAGGAACTTCATGATCAACGCATACAGACTCAACCCCAATGAGTTCTTAACGTTGACTTCGTGTCGAAGAACCTTGGTGGGTGACGTGGGCACGTTGATGCGTGTGCATAGGTTCTTGAACAAATGGGGCCTCATCAATTACCAGGTCAACCCGCTGTTCAAGCCAGCATACGCTTTGGAGAAGCTCCCGAACGGGTCGCAGGTGGGCTTGCCCTACTGTGGCGATTTCCACGTGCTGTACGATACCCCAAGAGGGCTTTTTCCGTTCAATACATATAAACCTTTGGAGCTGGTGGTCAACGTCGATAAGTTGAAGCAGTTGGTGGGCTCTCCTGGTGAGAGCAAAAGAGTTTCCGAAGAGCAGATTCCAGGCTCTAAGAGACAGAAAACAGACCTGGAATCCGAGCAAAAGGTGGCCTCAGAAGGCAACACTTCGGACTGGGACCCAAAGGAACTTGCCAGTTTATTGAGTGCAGTAAAGACGCACAGAAACGACTGGTATGCTATTGCCAAAGCCGTGGGCAACAGCAGAACTCCTCAGGAGTGTATTCTCAAGTTTCTTGGGTTGCCAATTGAAGACAGCTACACCCGTGTGGACGACCGCGATGCCGGAATCCTTAAGTATGCCTCCAACTTCCCCGTGATGGGTGTGGATAATCCCGTGATCAGCAACTTGATCTTCATGACCAATCTTGTGGAGCCGGAAGTCATCAAGGCAGCAACCTTGAAGGCATCCAAGGTGATGGATGAGTCTGTCATTGAGCGTCTTGAGAAGCAAGAAGCACTGGCGAAAACCAATGGCCAAAAGGAAGATGAGGGTGAAAAGAGCGACGAGGATTTGGACAAGGCGCTCTTTGAGGAAGCCAGTGACGAAAACAAAAACAAGGACCCTGCCAAAACAATCCAGGAGGCCTCGACAGCCATCCTCGGCAGTGTGGGAGCACGGAGCCATCTCTTCGCCAATTACGAGGAGAGGGAGATGCTAGCGCTTTCCAACACCATCCTCAACCAGCACCTCAAGAAGTTCGAGGTTAAGGTGGAGAAGATTAACGAGCTCGAGAAGGTGTATCAGCGAGAACGGCGCAACCTAGCGCAGCAACAGAGTGCCGTGTTCATTGACCGGTTGGAGTTGACTAAGTCAACCATTGGAATCACCAAGAAGTTACGTGAGGCGGTGAAGGTGCTCAAGGAGACCAAGGAGAAAGACGATGAAAGTCCCCAGGCCAAGAGCATCAGCAGCATTCTTGATGAAATCGAGGTGTTGCTAACAAAGCCCAGCAGTGCATCTCTTAATGCGGAAGACGAAGCCAAGGCCACAGAGGCCCCGGCCGTGGCCAGCGACGACGATGCCAGTAGTGGAGACGCGAGCCGGCCAGTTTCGGTGGTGGAGCCCCAAAACTTCAAGGTATGGGCACCATGAGCTTGAAGTTAAAAGTCACTTGCTAGTGAATGTCATTGGATATCACTCAAGAACACCAAGGAGTTCAAGCACACTCAAGGACACCAAGCACTTCGGACACCAATGACTTCAGAATCGACTCAAGGACACAAAGCAAGGACAAGTGGAATGCACTGGAGATATTTAAGATTTGTAACATCAACAGTAGTAATGTAACTCCAGGCCGACGCGTATGTGCAGGAGCGGTGTCATGCGAAGTACCATGTATTATCCTACGCAACAGTCTAAACCCATGCCCAAGCACGCTCAACTATGAACATTGACCCATATACAGGTATCCCCAGCCAGCTCAGTGACGATGAGACCACCGAGGCCCCTCCTCTGCATTTTGAAGAGCTCAGCTCCGACGACAATGACGATGGCCCCAACCATAACATTAGTGCTCCATATACAGACTCTAGGAACCAAGTAACTGATAAAATCACTGGTGAAGCTATCAAAGTTTTAGGTCAAGGTTCACACGAGAGTCAAGTTCATCACGAACATTTACAGGAAATTGAGGACGATGAAGAGATAGGCGATGTTGAAGAGGTGGAGGGTGGAGAGCTAGATGATGCAGGTGATGCAGATGCTGCAGGTGATGCAGATGACCTAGAACAGTTGGAGGTGCCAGAACATCTTGACCAATTAGAACAGCTGGAAAACGAATTGGGAAACCAGCGCCTGCCCGAAGACGTTGATTCGGACTTTGAAGCTAATGGTGATGGTGATGGTGATGGTGCCAATGATAAGACTCAAGATGTCAATAATAATATTCACGAAGTTGGAGGTGATGGTGGAGAAGTTCATGATGCCGGTTCAGATATTCTGGATGTGGACCTGGACGAAAATGACCATGTGAATGGCCAAGGCTCGGTCCATGAACCTCAGTTTGTACAGTCTCAGTCTCCGGAGTCCGATGCTTTACAGGTAATAGAGCTAGACAGTGAGGATGAGATCGAAAACCTCGAGGAGGATGAGATTGAAAACCTTGAGGAGGACGGCCTGGGTTCTGATGAGGACCCCGAGAAGCAGGAAGCCTCTGTGTCGGAGCCCATTGACGAAAAGTATGTGGAGGCCATGAAGACAGAAGTGAGTGCAGAACTGGAGGTGAAGCTGAACACGGACGTGAATTCCGATGTATGGCTCATAACCCCCATTATCATCAGTGTCACGGGAGACAAGTTGCTCCTTGTCCCCCACTTCAACGACGCATCGGTCAAGGATATGATTTCTCTCTTCAGTGTGGACGAGGTGGCGTCGTGTTCCCTCCACGACCTCTTTCAATTGCTTAGAAGCGGTGATCTCATTGATGCCTACAGTTTCCATGTCGAAGACGAGTTGAAGATTGATGTTCCCCAGATGGACCTCTCTTTCACCGAGGACAATGTGCACACGCGTCACGTCAAGTTGGTGGAACTCATCAATACGTTTAGGCAACTTCGACGGGCCGACTCCACCCTTACGCTTCACCTCACCACGCAGAAGCGCTTTATTTCCCAATTCAGACTCTTGACTCGCTACAGAGGTTCAGACAAGTCTCTTGATGGTCTCCTTCCATACGATGACAAACGTACGGATTCTTATAGGGACGATATGAGCCTACCTGACCCGGACGAGCCAAAGAAAAAGAGAAGACTTTCGTGAGCTATTGAGGTCACCATTTCAATGGTCCATTTTATGGTCTATTTCAAAGTATGACTGTGTTGATGTTCATCACTAATACCCAGTCAATTGATGATCCCACTCTGCTTCATCTGAGAGTACAAGACCTGGCCCACATACTTTTGCAAGGTGGGTTCTCCACTCAAACCTTTTCGTTTTCTGGTCTTCATGACAAAGTCTCGTGCCAAGGACGACCGTGGCACGGGCTGCATGGCTGGTAAATGGCAGTCTGTATCGAGAGGGTCGCCAGGAACAACGTTCCATTTGGCAAACTCCAATGTGCAGAACGCCTGGCCCTGCGTGTTCAACCGCATATCAGTATCGAGTCCCGGAGAGTCGATCACAGGAACAATGCCTTCCACTTCGAAGAGTTTGGTGCCCGGCACTTCCTTCTCGAAAATCACCCATCCTCGTCTCTTCTCGAGCATCGTGTGCACGGCCGAGATGGTATTGGGGGTACATGTGACGTACACCTTATACATGGGCTCCAATAGTCTGGGAGCGGCCGTCATAAGTCCACAATGCACGGCATTCCGTGTCATTGGTACCACCTGACCTGCATTCTTCAAGACAGCTCCATCTAGCACTGCATCGAGAATCTTAAATTTGGTGCGTCGGACGGGCTCATCGCAGAGTGGTCCTTCATTGGCTCCCATATGGAACCCTGCCACGATGGACTCCTTCACATGACGCAAGGCATTCTTATCGGTCTCTTCTTCAAGAGATTCGTCCAATAAAATCGATGGGTTTTGCATATCGGAGGGTCCAAAGGCCCACACTGACCTGGCAGCCAAAGCATCCCAATGAAAGTCTTCCTTTAGGATTTTGGCCATGACCTTGGGGGGTTGGGAACTTTTGATTTGACCCTGTTCAATGGCCGAAAGAAGCTTCTTGTCGGTGATTGGTTCTGCTATAACCGAGATCTCGGACTTTCCGTTTGGAGTTTGGATTGGAATCCTCGTGGCAGATGTCTCCACGCATGACTCGGCAAACCGCACCATGGGGTCGCTGACCTTGATGGATAAGTATTCAGGTTCAAAATGGCGGAGGTCGTGGAGAACACAATCTAAATAGAGCTCTCCAGGGGCTAAAATCACATGCTCCCCACTCTCTTCAAGCTTCACCACGGCAGAAATGTAGCATTTGGACAAGTGCTGGAGGCCTCTGACCAAACGAGGCAAATCTGAGGGGATTTCAGGCTCCACTGCAACCTTATACACGGACTTGTGTCCAATTTTGGATGAGTGGATGGGAACCGCATGCTTGTTTTCTGGCGATATAATCGTGGCATTTTTGCCAATGGTCTCAAGCCCGGACACTAGCACGACCTGACCCTCATAGGCCTCGTCGCAGGGAATATTGTACCAGCCAACGGGCATGGAGATAGACTGCACTGTCTCTATTTTATATCCAGAACTGTAGGCGTCTGCAAGAACACATACTTTTTGGCCAACCCTCAAGGTTCCATTATAAATACGGACCAATCCAGAAAAACCAGAAGTCCAGTATAATTTGGAGACTTTTCCTAAGAAAGTATTATTTTGGCCCTGTTCATGGTCCTGGTTTTGGTCCTGGTCCTGTTTGTTTGGAACAGAAACAATCAGATTCACCAAGTCTCGCAGGCCTTGGGAAAGGGTTCCAAACACAGTCCGGAGAAGCAGTTGGGGATTGAGCGTATGTGCATTTTTTGGAAGAGAAACCCGGAACTCGTCCCATAGAAGAGTTGCAAGCGAACCCTTGGCCGAATCAAACACGAGACTCTGCGTGACCAACTTGTAAAGAGGATCCACCACAAATTGCACGAAAGAAGTGCCGTTTTGTAGCTTAGAGAATCGGCCATTGGCAAAGCTTACGTCCCCCCATAAAAGAAGCGCCAATTTGCCCGCATCCATGCCAAACTTCTGGCTATACAAGAGAGCCCATGTGCGGAGCGAGAACGAAAAGCCAAATACTCGCAGTGCAAATACCACGTTCTCTTTGAGCGGACTAAAGAGTGTTTCGTGGGTGTATGTGGAAATATGCTCATTATGGTAAACGTGGGCATTGATATCGGCAAGAACCGAGCGGACTTTGGCATGAAATTGGGAGGGAGGGAGTCGGAGCTCAAGCACCAAACGGTCGATTTTATTGAGCACCACCACTATGGGTAGATTGGCCCTAACAGCTTGGGTGAGGATGTTTTTGGCCGAATAGGTGAGGCCTTCCAAGACATCCACCACGAAAAGCACGCTATCAGCCATTTGAAGCAGGGCATCTCTGTCCTCGTAGAAGTCGGGGTGTCCTGGTGTATCCAATACATGGCACAAGTAACTGCGGTACTTCAAGTCCTGTAGAAGTAGCGAAGCCGTTGAGGAAAAAATAGAGATTCCTCGCTCAATCTCGAGTTTATGCGTATCCAAATGACGGCACGGGCCGTTTTCGGGGGCATTCAGAGGAGATTTGGGGGTGTTTTTATTGCTGGTTAGGAGCCCGGGGTGTGTTTCTTCAATGAGTTCATCCACCAAGCTGGTTTTACCCGAATGCAAAGGGCCACACACCGCCACACTCCGTATCCTCTGGGGCATTTCCTTGGCCACTTGTTTCATGTACTCCTTCGAGTATGTTGTTTCTGGCAATTTTTGCTGGGACGTAGATTCTAGGAGGTGCTGCGTCTGCGGCTTAATGACTGGTTCGTCCACTCCTTCAAAAGTAGGGTCAACCACCACAGTCTCCACCAAGCCATTATCCATTCCATCCAACAATTGTAGTGCGCCAGGATCCTTGGTTATTGCATCATTACCATCAGTTTTGTCATCAACATTTACATCAATTTCACCATTAACATTGTTAATAACATTATCTTCACCATCATCTTCACCATCACTTTCGTTATCGATGTCACCATTTTCTAAGGCTGTAGCATTTGCAGTCTTGAAATCCACCGAGTCTGCATCGGAGTCGCTGGCGTCGCCGATGAAGTTGCCGAACTCATCGTAAAGGTCTGAATCCATGAGGTACGTGAGTGAAGATGATGGCACGCGATGCGCACTCAAGACTATATCTACCCATATCTTGTAGCCATAATACCACAGAACATGAATATTGAGGAATAAAGATTCATAGAATAGATTTTTGCTTTATGGAATGGAATTGGTTTTTTTGAATTTGTGATTATATAATTTATGCTCTATAGTGTGTCCAGTGGTCAGAGTGTAGGATGGACAGCGACCAGTGTGCAGGTTAGTAGATAGACTTTCTATGACCATCACTTGATGCTATTGACAGAGTATAGATCTGAACTCTGTTTCTATTTGACAGCTTGTCTTTCTCTGTGTGTGTCTCTGTTTCTATTTAAAGACTCTGTTTATATCTCTCTCAGTCTCTGTCTATGCTTCCACCTTGGGCGAGCTGACTAACTGGGAAGAGATAGGTAGCGGAAAACCAAGCCTAAGGAACTATCAAAAAAAATTTAAATATCTAAGAAGGTTTATGGAATTAATTAAATTTGCAACAGGGGGACTTGTTCACTGGACTTCTTTACCTAATATGTGTGTCCTGCATGTATGTCGGTATTCTCCCGTTTTCCAGAAAAATCATAAATAAGCTCAAAGGCAGAATATTTATGGAAATATAATCTATTTACCAAAATATCTTGACTATGTTTCTATTTTGTGATTTTTAACACCCTTATTTAGCTGCGCACCTAACATTTCTCCATCCTCACGGAGTGCTTACCAAAAACTGCGATCCAGAATAGACCAATCTAACATGTGATAATGAGAGGTACTTTAAAAAATGAAAAATCAACAATAAAGAGAGTTTGATAAGAGAATGGAAAAAGAAAATTTATAGTAGTGAAAGAAAATTGTATATAGATGGAGATAGACATAGATATAGATGTGTAGTGAGTAGTGGGTAAGTTGTGAATGCACATTAAATGAATGACCATTTGTGATAACAACTGAACTCATACTATTTTCTTTGAACACCCGTAACTTGGCTTTTAATCTTCGTAAAAGTTCAAGGTCATGAAAGATCATGCTCCGTTGAGTGGTGGAGATATGAGCTAGTGAGGCCAAGTTCTCCAATAGATACGATACAGTACACATATTGTTGTGGTAGATGTAGTGTAGTGGATATTTGAGTCAGTAACGTAGGTCAGGTGCAGTCTAATATAGTGTTATTTAGACAACAATGATTTTGTTGTATCATCTAGCTTAATGATTCACGGTGTTAGTGTCCTTAACTGGGGCTCATAACCATATACCAAGACAGGGCTCATAACCAAGCATCAAGGTAGGGCGTACAATCAAGTAACCATGAGCCAATTCCACATGACTTTCGGAGACAAGAGTAAAGATAAATGTTGGTTTGTTGGTTAAAAGACGGTTTACAAGTGAATTATGTGTTTGGTACGATTATATTTGTCTATCTACAAGAAGTAGGCTACAACAGGAGTATAGTCAATGATAGTCAATGATAGCACCGACAGTCAATTATTGCCAATGATTGTCAATGAGTAGTCGGTTGACAAGAATAAGAAAATAAGGCATATAACCATGGATCAGAAAATTAGTGTTGCTGCGAATACAATCAGTGAGATCGGTGAGCACCAATGCCAGACCCATGCCAGATCTAGTGCCATACCTCTAATAAGGCCACGAGTCAGCAATGGCGACTAAGTATTTTCTAGTTCCATACAAAAGAATCAAACAAGCAAAACAAAAGAAGAGATGAGTAAGAAAAAAAGAACCTGAAAGACCCTCTAACTCCAGAATCGGCTGCAACCCCAGAAAAACCAAAACAAACCTGTATTTAACGGCTGTCAGGTGGACATTTAATTAACCAAGGTGAGAATCCAGTGGTGCAATCATACTGTCATAGTCTCGCAAGATATCCAAACCTTTTCGCAAATACCTCACAACCACAATTCTCGACGAATCCCACCGGCAATAGCTACTGTAATTAATGCACCAGTGTTGGTCAGTGTAGTGTATAGAAGTAATAAAATAGACGGAGTAGTATAGACAAATTTTCTATAGACAAAATTTCTATAGACGGAGTAGACGGATTAGTATAGACAGAGTTTAGACCAGAGAATTTGTTTGGTATGGTAAAACAATTTATTGTATTAGGAGTTCAGTGGGTGTTCGGTAGAAGGTGAGTAGGGAGGGAGTGAGAGTGAGCAGTGAATTCGCAGTGAAGTCGCAGTTGATAGTTCGCAGAATACTTCGCAGATCGAGTCGGAGACACTGGCCAATTGGAGCGCGGACACTTTCGGTGTGCGCACGCACGCACCTCAAGCGATTTTCGCTTTCCAGCCTAACCTCACCCATTAACCATGTCCGCCGTTGCCAAGACCAGCGCCACCAAGTTAAACTGGGCCCAGGTGATCAAGTCCTTGGGCTTAACCGGATCCACTGCTTCGTCGTTGACTGCCTTCAAGAAGAGAAACGATGAGGCCAAGAAGGAGCACCAGGCCTTGACCAGCCAGTCGGCCGAGGTAGACTTCGACCACTACAAGAGCGTGTTGAACAACCAGAAGGTGATCGAGGAGATCCAAAAGGCCGTGGCTGAATTCAAGCCCGTGTCGTACGATGTGTCCAAAACCATCAAGACCGTGGACATCTTCGAGCAAAAGGCCGTGGAGAACGCCAAGTTGACCGAGAAGTCCGTGTTGCAGGAGATCGAGCAATTGAATGCCACCTTGAAGGACATTGAGAACGCCAGACCATTCGACCAATTGACCGTTGACGACGTGGCCAAGGCCAGACCCGACTTGGACGAGAAGGTCACCTACATGGTGCAAAACGGCAAGTGGGAGGTTCCTGGCTACAAGGAGAAGTTCGGCGACTTGACTGTTATGTAGGATTATGTTAGACATCATATACGAAACAAAGGACCAGAGTAGACCACCGCCTTACGAAGTACTGGGTAGAAGTTGCTTTCGGAAGAACGCTACCAGTAGACCCTTGAAGAGCTCGTGCGGTGTGAATGTGGCCTGTGAGAGATCTTGAGGATTATGCTCCACCAAATGCGAGTTGAAGCCCCGCTCAAACGCCACACTCCACATTGTGACAATCACGTTGCATGCATATCGCTTCATCATCTGCCCAATGTGCTTGTTGACTTCCTTGTACAAGTCACGTGAATTGACCAGTTTCTGGTGCCAGTAGAAAGCCGACATGTTTTCGATCACAAGCGTATTGAGGTTACGGTCGACGAATTGGCTCTTGTTATCGAGAATATCTTGGAGACTGCCCAATAGATCTTGTGGAGTACTGCAGTTGGCGAAGACCATCGAGTCACGTGTGCTTTTGGCTGTGTACCTCTCCATGCTGTTCAGACCACACTCCATAACAATCACACACGGGTCTGCACCATTGTTCAATTCTAATGTGGAATCTTTTTCTTCCTGAGACTCGCTCAAATCACTTTGTTGTAGTTCTTGGTAGAACTGCATCTTTTCCCTGATGTTCAGGAACACGAACACGGCATACTGGTTCTGAAGGTGGACCAATTGGCCATGCCGGAACAGAAGATTCGCTTTGGGAATCTCAAAGAGCTATTGTTAGAACAACAGACCAAATCAGATCAATATTTTCTTCACATACCTCTGAGAAGGAGAAACATTCCATGGGGAAGATAAACAGTTGAAGCGCACCATGAGAGAGCGACGCTATGTGCACACCTCACTTGCCTGATCATATGAGTTGGTAAAGAAAATGGTACCGTTAGGTTCGTGATCGAAATTGAAGTCGAGTCCGTTGATGACCATTTTATTGATACGGAGAGTGGTGAATCCATCGTTTTCATAACTCACCCGGTTGATATCTGCATCCTCAGCATCTCCACGATTCAAGTTGATCATCCTCCGGATCAAGTCGTCAAGAAAATGGGAAATGACTATCGGGTAGTTGGGCAAGAAAGATTCACGACGAAGAAAGCGGCAGTCGTTTTCCCGGTCTTCAGCATCGAAAAACGGCTCTTCTGCTGTATCGTCTTCCATTTCCGCAATGTCGTAGGTTTTCACAGGCAAACATAGGAACGGAAGCAGGATTTTGTTGGAATGGAAATCCCAGCCCACATTCTTCATAGGCGTTTCAAGAAGAAAAAGATCGCCCAAATTTCTATCGTTTGTAATACGTTCGCTTAATACCTCTCCTATAGTGCGTACCATCTGAACCGTCTGCATGTCTTTATACACATGTTTTTCGGGATTGTAGTACCGGTGGTAGAGCAAGTATTCGTCGAGTTTGTCAAGGATCTGGCTACAGTAGCTGCACTGGCATCCGTTCCAGAGAAACGTATTCATGGCCTGTTCGTAGCACGCCAAAACAGACACAAATTGGGGGAGCACCAAGTTGACAATGTGGTTTTTGATTTGGCCAAGAATGCTGGGGAGCACAATCGTGTAGAGCTTCACTTTTCGGAGATAGTTTCCCTCGTAGCCATCGTCAATGATACCGTCGGTAGGGACATTATGGCGGATGCTCAAGTAAAATAGAGCTGGACAGCTTTGCACCACGGATTTGATGAAGTCAAACACAACGAGGTCCCATTGTTCCGAGTACTTGTGGCTGGGATGAGCGGTTTCAATGAGCGAGAGACGCTTTAATTGCAGGAACTGGAGACTACCTAAAACAGAAGTCATACACTGCATATTGCACAGGTCGTCCACACATCCTAAGGAGACTTGGAAGTTTTGCAAGTTATCCAAGACCAAAAAAGGCACTGGGACGTGCTGGTGAGTCACCACCATATTGAATGTCTTAAGTTTTTTCATGGTAAACGGCTTTTCCTGGTAAAGCCTCAAGAGATATGCCATAAAACGGGAGTATACTTCCGGGTCATCTCTTATTCTCAAAGAATGAAGATTCTCGAATATCAGCACCACTGCCACGTCCACCGGTGGGTTTGCCGGGAAATTAGCCACCACAAGCTCTTCCAAAGAGAATTTGGATTCCAGTAAAAAAGCAAGCGGTAAGAACATATCCACCACGGCCGATTTCAATGGAAATCTTATCCACAATTTTTGTAGTGAAAGCCGTAGACGATCGTCGGAAATGTACACCTTTCCCACTGCATTCGGCGCCTTGAGTAACACCTTTAACAAGGCATTGAGTTCAACACGCACATTTTCATCCAAAGCCCCCAAAACCTGGATCTCCTGAATGTACGTTCCAAGCAGCGGGTTCACAGCAAGCGAATGGGTGAGGGTCTTGAGTTTTGCAGCCACCAAGCGACAATGGGCCTCTTTCCGGAGAGACACATCCCGAAAACCACATATAGTCGTCACAGACAGCTCCAAGTGATCGAGTCTCTGGCGCAGCAACATGGGGTCGTAATTGCGCAACACACTGGCTTCTTGCACATTAATCCGGCGATACAACTGCTTTAGGCACGGCTCATAGAAGGAGAAGTTGGTGAGTGCAAGGTTAAGGAGCAGGTGCTGGGGTAGGAAGCGCAAGATGCAGGACACCACGTTGGGTGGGAGGTCCACAAGAGAGGGCATTTTATGCGTGTGGGTGTGGAGAAAAGGTGAAGAACTGAGGACTGCTTAGGCCGGTGCCTTTTTTGGGCCAACTGGTGAGGTCGCTGTACTGTACGCACACCTCACCGAACAACTGCCCACTATTCGCATATTGGTCTGGGATCGTCCGAGGGACGTCCCTACACTATACACTACATGTATATAGTATACATTATAGGCTATACTCTTAACTATGAACTTTACTATAGACTTTACTGTAGACTACATACTCTTAACTATAAACTATATGTTTTTAACTATACACTATATAGTACACACCCTATATTATACACTGCACTATATTATACACTGCACTCTATACCCTATACTCTATACCCTATACTCTTAACCATACCCTATAAAATCTACACTACACTACACTCTACACTCTACTCTATACATACCACGTGTGCTCTGGTATATCTGTCAAATTAAGAAGAGTAGTATAAATCACCGATTCACTACTTCAAAGGCCTACAAGTAATGTAAATAGATGAAAAAGATATTAGCTCCAGTGGTTATGAGCTCCGCCCCCACTTATTACCCTTAAACACCTGGTGTTCCCATGATACTGACATGTCCACAAAAACCACCATAACAACTAGCAAGACGTTCTCAGAGGACAAGCCTTTCAGAAATGAAATATGTGATGCCTGGAATAAAAGAACCATCAGTAGCACCACTCCTAGAATTGGAAATACACCCTACACACTTTTGGGGGTTTAGTTCACCCATTACTTTTCAGATTTAGAGGACTAAAGGCTAGATAAAACAATTGGAAATTCCGGAATCACCTGGAAATCGCTGGATCTAGAAAAATCGTGTGGCAGGCAATATTTCACGTGACCACCCCCATTTCCGGGGCTTATATCCAGTTCCGACCTATTGACCCAGGTCATTAAATCCTCCCCACAAAAAGATGTTTCGTAGTCTTCGCTAAAAATGTAAGTTACTCTAGCTATTAGGATATAAGTGTATTGACGGGAGTCTTGGATATGGGGTGGAAGGAGAGATATGGGGATATACAGTAACGTCACGTGATAAACACCAAAAATGGGGTCGGAATAGGTAGATTTGGAATAACACAGATCGTTTTCCGGTCCCAAATTACACTGCATCACTTTTGGATCTCTATTATCTTCGAGATGAACATGTATTGATGGGATCTGTAATTATGGAGTGGGTAAGTAGAGACACGAGAAACGCCTACATGCAGGCACACCATAAATAATAACAGGTTCGTAGTAGATAATGGTTCACCATGTATTCCAATTGAACTTGAAATACAAAGGCTACATTCGACAGGCCCGAGTTTGTTAATCTAGTTCTTTGGGTCAGTTACTAGAGGATCCGTATGGGATCATATGGTAGGCTGAAACGAAGCTTGACGTGGAGAACAGTAACAGATGAAACAATTAGAGCAATTATAACAGATGAACAGATGAACAGATGAACAGATGAACAGATGAACAGATGAACAGATGGAAATATTACACAGGAAAATAAAAAAATCTTTTCAAATTCCTGGAAACCCTGGGTGCTGGAGCCAAACTATTTTCACAGTCAGTATTCTGACTCCAGCCAATCCACAGAAAGTCCAGTCTTTCTATCCGAGCCCATTTTTCCATTCAGACACTCCTCTTTCCTTAGTTCATCCATTCCATAATAATTCTCTTTTAACTCTTCCTCACTGTATTCTCAGACACTCTCAGACACCCAAGTAACATAAGATAAGATTCACATAACACAACAAAATTAAATAAACAAGATTGGAACTACAGCATGCCCGTTATTAATGCATTCACTTATATACTGGCCGGTTACTCGTCCTTGATACCAGCAATGGCTCTGCCGGTGTAGTACAAGCTGACGGCGGTGGAGAAGGTGAACATGGCGTAGAAGGGGTACACCAAGAACTTGGAGCGGGGGCCTCTCATCCACAACTCCTTGTTGGAGTTCTGGTACAACTTCTGCAACTTGATGATTCTTTGTGGGTCCATGGTGGTGGTGTTGGTTGGTGGAGAAGGTGCACTTTTTCTCATCCAATGAGACCTTCCATGTTTGTTTGGGCCGCGCACGTCCTCACGCCACATCACTCGATACAAATCTACTATACTGTATTACTATATTATTCCTATACTGTATTACTCCTATACTGTATTACTATATTACTACTATACTACTACTACTGCTCATCACTATACTACAACTACTATATCACTATACTACAGACGCTACGCCAATGTATACTCTAGTCCATGCCACAATCTATAGTCTTACACTATACACTGTACACTACACTGTATACTTTCACTGCGTGGTTTTTTTGTTGATGCTTTAATACTTTTTTTCAAGACTACCTATAGCCTAACACTAAAGGGGCCTCCGATGTTGATGATCAACTTTGGATCCTCTATTCCACAGTATAGTAGTCTTGTAGTAGTAAATCATCAATCCAGAGTCTATCCAGAGTCTCTGGATATGACAGTAAGGAGTTATTGGAAGCTTCCATAGCTGCCAGCTCGAGTGTAAAGATCCATTTAACGAAATAACCATATATAACCCATTGTTTCAATGACTAAGACTCATCGTCCAGACTGATCACTTGCATGGCGCGGCGCCGTCTGCCTCGGTCAGAGTTGTATTGACCCACATCGTTTTCGTGCTGTTCGTCCAACTCGTCGAGGAGCCTGTTGTTTGCCAAATGGAGATTACGCATGCGGTTCTCCGGTACACGAGGCTCGTCCGCCTGCTCATCATCTGAAAGCCCATTCCATGGAGTATCGTCATACGCATTCCAGCTTTCGTCCTCGTATGGGTCAGGATATTGGCACTCCAACATCTCTGCTTCTTCTGCTTCTTCATCCTCAGTGACTCGGTTCAATTCCCATTCCTCGTCGTCATCATGGACATATTCGTAGTTATCCACCCACTGTCGCTGGGCCCTCTGATCTGGGGTCTCATCGGCCCAATCTCCGTCATCCACGAAGCTGTCCTGACTATCGTAGGCATCTTCACGTCCTGCCACGCCGTCCATCTCGGCCTCGTCCTCGTCCTCGTTGTATGCGTCTCCATCCTCCGAATCGTAATACAGGTCGCTCCGAGGGTGCCGGAAGCGGACCCCACAATTAAGACACTGCGACCCGTGTGCTTCCCAGTGGCAATTACCGCATCGGGGCACTCCATCCGATGTATCCACCAATGTGGGGGCCGAGGAAAACGCCCTTCCAAATAAGGCTTTGGACAGACTGGCCTTTTCGTAGTCCTTAATGAGCTGATCCCTGCTCTCTTTCAACAGTTTCCTATGCTTATCATCGTCCAACGTCTCTATAATCAAGTCCGTTATTGACTTGATGGTCTGCCTCAACAGAATATTGAGAATGGGTGCATCGTCCATGTCTTTCCTGCAGGTAGGACAGTTGACTTTGGTTTCGAACCAAGCATCAAGACACCCATAGCAAAACGAATGACCACACGATGCCAAAAACGGCACGTGCATCACTTCGGAGCAAATCAGACACTCCAAGTTGGTTACGAGTTTGACTAGGAGTTCATCTTTGAGCTGTGTATCGATGTTGTGCCACACTCGTTTGTCATCATAGGAGGCAGGCATGACAAGTGAAAAATGAGATGCACAAGGTAAGCACTAAGCACTAAGCACTAAGCACTAACCACTAAGCAAGCACCAAATAAGCACTAAAGGTACAACACTGGATGAAAGTATTGGACGTACTACTATGAACAAGCACTGGATAACAGCACTGGATAGAAGCACTGATAGGTAGGATGTACCAGATGTCAAACAGAAGTATTAAAAGGTGGAACCCTCGATAGAACCACTAGAACCACTAGAACCACTAGAGAAGTATCAGAAAAAGTATGAGAATGGAGTACCTGGATAGTATCAGGAGGTACTGGGTAGTATGGGAAGAACTGTATATATCTGAATAAGACCCTGAATATAGGTATATAGTATAAGTAACACTATAGATTTAGGGACGGCCTAAAATAAGGGTAGGTATTAGGATGGTCTGGCCCGTAATAGTATGGGTTAGTATGGAGAGCGGAGTGGGCTGGAAAATGGTGCGCGTGGTGGGTGCAGGAATACAATGCCTCCTTCCCATGGCAAGAGCTTGTTCCTCTGGGAATTTCAAATAAAGAGTTTTGGGTTTTTGAAGGGTCCAATTGATGGGGAATTTTATGGGATTCTTTTTTTTCTGTTCAAAATCAGTAAATCTGGGTTTTTTGCCTGGGTAGTGCAGATCTCATAAACACTGAGACTTGGACCAGAAACACCAAAAACAAATCTGTAAGAAGCCCGAAATCCTGAAACAAACATGAAACAAACATGAAACTAGACGAATAGATTCTAGAGCTGCTTGAAAACGGCCTTACATTTTTCCAGTTCCAGGCTTATGGCCTTATGGTTTCGCGTAGCACTCTCCAAATCCGCATGGAGTTTTTCTGTAGTTTGGCGGACCATTTCGAGGGTGGCTCGGAGTTTTTGGAGACTAGCCACTTCGGCCGTGTTTTGTTCCTGCAGAGTTAGATACGATGACTGGATGCACTCCTGAAACGTACTTGGGACATGTGGTGCTGGGTAGACTGTATTTGCTTGTAATGATCAGTGGAGACTAGCGACGATAAAGAAACGAGCGTTACATGCAGGCATATATATACATAGTACCATTTGCAAGTGATGATATCATAGGCGTGTTTTTTCAATGGAAAAAAGTTATATGTAGTGTTTTAGGACTGGCAGGTTTTGATTGGCCCGGAAATGCAGGTCTACGAATTCATCATACTTTCATGAAAATCAATAAAACCACAAGAAGCAACCGGTTTAAGAATTTTTTGGACTGTACAGGCTTTTAGAAAGTTGCTTTTTCTCTTATAGCTTCTTTCTTTTTTTGGAGTCCTAGTCCCAATGGAGCGGGGTGGGTCGTATTCCGGGGGTGCCCTCGGAACTCTTACACTTTAAGGTTCCCAAAACCACCAATAATAGTCTTTAGCTTTCGAAATTTACGTAGACAATTGTAATGTGCTTGAAAGTATACGACGTATTTGATAGCCAAGTTTGAGGGAAACTAGGGACCTTGATATAGGGTAAATTACGTTGGACTATCCTGATGTACGGGTGTTGTTCACAAACGGGGGTACTCATAGAGCTCCGTTCCGGATATATGTGAAACAACAATCGAGGATTCGAAGCCTCAGTAAGCTTAAATTGATTTTATTTTGGATGGCTGGCTGGAAATTGGGGTGAAACTGGTAGGCCCTCGGAAAGATCACGTGCCACAAACTTATGAAAGCAGTATTTCTATCCACGCCCCAACTTTCGGGTTCCCCAGAAGAAACGACGTTGATCTCGCTATAAATATTCGAGAAAAAGGGTTAATTTACGAAAAAAAGTTTTTGGTGGGAGGATGAAACAACCTAAGTCAATAGGTCGGAACTGGATATAAGGCCCGGAAGTGGGACCCCGGAAGTGGGCATTCCGACCCTCGCCTTTAGTACTCCCAAATTCCAAGAAAGAAACTAATCAAAAAATAAAAAAGAAGGACAATATGTTAATCTATCCATGAATAAGCTCAGGGTCCCGCACTGACCATAACACAGCAAGTCAGTGTAAAGTATTCCAGTGGCCTAGCAGCACACCCGTGCACCGCCGCACTCGACTCAAGCCACCAGTCTCTCTTTCTATATACGCAACCCCATGAGCGAGTCCAACACAAGCACAGACTACTACTCCGTGAGTTCCGGGTCCAAGAGGAGGAAGTTATCTAATGATTTGAACGGGTCCAAATCATGCCTCACGGGTGCCTCCGTTGAGTCAGTGCCCAAGGTGTTTTCCCTGGCTCTGGAGGACACTGAAGCCCCCTCCACTGCGACTACTGCAACCGTTGGAGAAGGCTTGAATGTTTCAGGAGAAAAAGCCAAAGTTTCAGAAGAGAATGTGGGAGTTTCAGGTGAAACTGATGTGAATGTCACAGAAGGATCGAATGAACTGGCGGAAAAGACCCTCTCATTGACCACCCCAGAAGCCAATTCTGAGTCCAAGTCCGAGACAACTAAATTAGAGGCTCAGTCAGAATTACAGCCAGAATTAAAGTCCGAATTACAGCCAGAATCTAAAACAGAATTACAGCCAGATCCCAAAACAGAACCCAAAATAGACCTGAAACCAGAATCCTCCAAACCTGTTTTTGGTGCTGCCAGTGCTTTTGGAAGTGCTTCTCTATTCGAGAAAATGAAGACCAGAGTCAATGTTTTCGATACACCTGCAGCAAAAGAGAGTCTGGCTAAGAAAAGCTCCGAAAATGGTGCTGATTCCAATGGGCTGTCGTTGGCTACATCCCAATCGGCCACCAGTGCACCAGCCGAGTCCCAGACATCTGTAGGCTCGTCGTTTGGCAGTTTTGGAGGCTCGTTTGGTGCAAACTCTGTTTTTTCCAATGCTCTCCAGAAAGCATCGCAAAAGAAATCGTTTTTAGATGAACCGGAGGCAGATCCAAAGTCCTCCGACTCGTCCAGTGCTCCTGCAACGCAAGAATACAAGCAGGTGGACTTGAAAGAGACGGTGGTCAGCACGGGTGAAGAAAACGAGGTTTCCGTGTTCAATGCCAACACTAAGTTGTTTGAATTGCGGTTTTCCAAGCTTGCTGAGGGCTGGAAGGAGCGGGGCGTCGGCCCCCTACATTTAAACAAGGCTTTAGACGGAAAGGCCCAGGCGCGGATTGTCATGAGATCCAAGGGGTTGTTACGGGTGATTTTGAACTATGGAATTAGCCCAAACACAGAGTTTCTAAAGGGCTTGGAGGCTAGTTTATCCCCCGGAAAATTCTTGCGCATGAATGCCATTCTGGATGGTGAGCCCGTACAGTACTTACTCAAGTTTGCCAACGAGGAGTTGAGGAATGAGCTCTATGAGAAGGTTGAGCAGTTGAAGGAGGAACTCAAGGCCAAGGTCGACGCCAAAGGAGGAGAGTCTACAGCAGAAGAATCGAAAGAGAAGGGGGAAGAAGCTAAAGGAGACACCAAGTCCAAGAACGAGAAAGCATCCGCGGAAAAACCCAAAGCAGAAACGGGGTTCCGTTTCATCGATACAGAGACTTCGCCTGCACGCACCCATGTTGACCCCCACGACAACAAGAGCCATGCATGAGATGGAACAGACGCTTAAGGCAGAAAAGGGTTCTTGGTAAAGATGGAGCGCTACTCCTCATAGACCTGGGTTTGGCACGTTTGCCTATGTATTTTATGATTGTCTAGTATAATGTCATTTTAATTGTTCGTTCACTGTTAATCGAACATTTTATTGGCTCTGTGATTGGAGAGCCACACCTATTGGACCCCAATGAATATATAGTACTGGGTTTAATTTTGATACAGTGGCAGCCTTAAGTTTGATGAAAGAGTGATATCCTACTCTATTATATCTTCTTCTTATATACAGGGTATATGTTTTTTTCGTCTACATAACTCCAATGGGTACACAGTAAACCCGGTCTGATTATAGTATCCTAGGATGTCATATAAAGTCTTAAAAACATGTGATATCTACACTAATGTCTATAGTGATGCCTTTAAGATGCCCTTAAGAATGAAAGATGCCTAAAAAGTGTATGTTGAAGTGGTGTCTACATCTAAGATGCCGAATTATACAGTCTTGGCTATACTCTTCATAAATATTCTATTATGATGCATATAAAACGTCTAAGATGTATATCTTAATGTATGTCTTTATGATTATGTAGTGTATCTGTGAAGATGCTTATAAGATGTCTGAGATGTATACAAAGTGTATATAAAGTGTATATCATGAGAGTAGTCTATGATGTCTATTATCTATATGTCTATTATCTATATGTCTATTATCTATATGTCTATTATCTATAAGTCTTTTATTTATATGTATACTGTATGTCAGATCCACCATGGGTAGTACTGTAACGTCGAGGAATCATGAAGCCCCTCTACCAGCTGTCTACCAGCACGGCCCTTCTCTTGAAAAGATATATAAGCACTTCAGATTCTCCTTTCGAGAAATCACCAGCAAATAAAGATAACTTGGTACTTAACGTCACTAAAAGAATATAACATATGCCATTATGTTTATCATGTATAATAGAGTGTCATCAATAGGTGCCTAAGAGTGCACTGTATAAGATGTTTTAGAGTGTATCTACAAGGGCTCTGTAATGATTCTACATGAACTACATCTACCTAGATGTCTAAGATGTCGAATGGTGTTTACAAGACTTCTATTGTGTTGTTTTTAATAAGGACTCTGTTTACAAGAGGGTATGTTCATGTGTCTATAATGATCTTTGATGGTTTTCATAGAGAGTAAGATATGGTGCAATTCAGAACAAGACTACTGATGGGAGAGTTCGTATGGCCATTATATTAGACACAAGACACAATTCACGTGTAATTTTGCCTTAGTAATTAGTCACAAGTCATTACTGGCAGATTACGTTAGTCATTAGCAGTTAGTAGTTGTCGGTGTAATCAATACTTATTATAATTGTTAGATCCATTATAGGTAGGTCATTACCTATAGAGACATTATGAAGCCTACTATGTCCGATCTAAACGTTGGCCACGGCAAACGCCGTACCACGGCGTTCAACAGTCTCGGCACTTCGAACATCAGTGGTCCTTTTCGAAAGTTCTAGAACACATCTTACAATTGTTCTAGAGGAGAGTTTTCAGGTAACACGTTTCCCTCAAAGCTATATAAGCCACTAGGCTTCCTCTTTCTAGGAACCATCAACGAGCAAAGTATTAATTAGGCATAAATGTATTAAAGATAATAGTCACTGTGTAGCCATTTAGCCCTTGTTATTATAATCATCATATAGCCATTAATTTAGTGTCTACTATTAGTACAATCTATGAGTTTTACCCATACTTATATCTACATTGAACTGAAAGCTACACATACCTAAATACTACACCGAGTGCTAAGAAGCGAAGCTAATCTTATATTTTCTGTATTACTCTATTGTATTGCACCACGTAATAGGTAAGTGCTGATGGTGTATCAAATTTGTAACTACTAGATTCCTAATGAAGTGGTCTGTACTAGTATTCCGAGAGTGTATATTGATAGTCAGTGGACTAGCCAGTGGAGTCCTAGTTATAGTCTGTGTTATATTAAAGTGTACTAAGTATCACTTAATCCACCAATTCTTGTCTAGTAGTCTAATTGTCATAGTTTACTAATGGTTATAGTATAGTAGAATAAACCCAAAGTACTGTATCTACAGGGACATAGACTATAATGTGAAGTGATGTAGTATACAAGGAGTATCACCAGAAGATAGTGTATAACAGAATGTAGGATTCTTGTATTTAGAATCATTACGCATAGAGACCAACGTCGACCATTATAGACCATTATCAACCATTGTATCATCATAGACCTTTATAGAGACATATAAAGACTGAAGCCTATAAAGATTAACAAGCAGTACCAGCCCATGAAAACCCACTTGGTAGATAAGGACAATGTGAATACCATAGTGAAGCAGGTCTACCATTTCCAGACGCTTGAAGATAATATGCCCTGATCCACTGTTACTTTATATTGTGCTATGTAGTATTGCTACTGTTACGATGCGCTATTACTGATACTACTGCTATATTTATTGCTATTTACTATGACTTTGTAGTCGCTCAATTTTCTATTACTCCCATTATTATGCACTAAAGAATTTACACCGTATATGGGATTGTAGTTATACTCTGTATTATTGAATGCGTAGCGAGCATGCGCACTAATTTGCACCCATTACCAGACCGGAATACAGAATACGCAACCGGGCACCACTATCCACCCAGCATAAAACCACCACACTATCCACCACTTTTCATTATGACAAAATTTGCGCCAGCTAGTAGAAATATCCTTTGTAGTATCATCTGATCATGAGATATATCTTTATTTCTCTATTTCGTTTTTTGTAGCTTAGTCTCACGGTGTGGTTGATTCAGTTCCAGTCTTAATGAATGCTATGCTGCATATGGTGGAGCCCTTGGCCCCGCCAAACTGGAACGAAGGGTAAGGGATGCGTTGCCATACTTTCAAGCTATTGGTGTAGTTTTCCGTGACCACGGAGATGAGCTCTTCCTCTGTGAAGTTGCACGACGTGACAATCAAAAGCGACTGCTCATGCATGATCTTCTGCACCTGGACTGGGTACACCTGGGAGCCGATTTTGGGTTCGAATCCGGGGACGGGGTCATTGTTCAATGCTATGGCGTCGAGTGTGCCCTTATCAAAAAGAACATCGAATTTTCCCTTGTTTTGCGTCAAGTACGGGCACGTATGGCTCAAAAAGTCCACTGTTTCGAAGGTGAAATTCTGCTGGGGGTATTTTTTCTGGGCGATTTTGGTGGCAAACTCGACTGATTCGGGAGAGTAATCAATGCCATGGTAGTCCAACTCCGCATCGGGAGTTTCTTCCAAAAGGGTATCGTAGAGCTCGAAGAGGAAATGGCCATTTCCAGTGCCCAAATCCAACACTTTGCATTTGGCGTACTTGGCGTCATCTTCCACCAACTTGGTAAAGAAGTCCACCACCTTCTGCTCAGCATTGGAGTCGTCGAACCAGCACTCGCCCGTATCGTCTTCGTTGGCCTGGAAGTTCTCGATCTCCCGCTTGTAGAAGTCGTTCCAGCTAAAGTTAGTAAAGAAGGTCTAGACCGTATTACTGAGACATACTATTGGCGAGACCCCAATTTAGAGTCGTTCAAGCGGATTTCCTCACTCATTTCTGGTAGTATAACTGTAGAGAGAAGATTTGTGAGCAGAGGTGTAGGTATGGATCTGGAGAAGTGTGTGGAGATGGTGAGTGCGGTGATGAGTATATGCTGTGATTTTCTGGTGTTGCGATGTTTCGTATGAGCCTCGCACGACCACTTATATTCCTAGTGCTCCCGTATCCATTCACACAAGATGTTCAAAATGTAAATGAGCGTTTCAGCATTGATTCAGTTATTTCCTGCGTGGGATCTTTTTGTCCACTTTTTGTCCAGTTATGTCAAGTTATTTGTTGATAGCTCTGTCTGGTACTATAATGATACTAATACGTGTGGCAGTGCGAACGACAAGTACCCCACGTATGAGCGACGACGGGCAGAAAACAGTCACAGCGTCGGCCATCTCGTATAAAAAACGGGCCAAGGGGCCGGAGCACATCCGTCCGAACGAAGTTCCAGAAAAGCAACACGACCCGAGCTCTGTGCAGTCCACTCCCAGTACCCCAGACACATCCAGCTTCAACTCGGCTGGTCATGCCACACGCAAGATTCTGTCCAGGCGAAAAGCCCTCCAGGATTACTATAAGCTCCAGGCGCAAGGTGGGGGAGAAGGCGAAGGAGTGGAGGGACAGAAGGGCGGAGATAACGTGGACGAGAAGAATGAAGATAGAGCGGGAAGGGGAAATTTAGATGGAGGCGACGGGGAAGATGCAGGTTTGGGCATAATGGAAGCAAAAGATGAAGCGGAGGAATTGGCTCGGTCTTTGGCTAATCAGGAGACGTTTGGAGAGACCTTCAAAAAGGCTAGTGTCCAGACGCTTCTCCGGGCTCGTAACCGCGCCAACGGCCGGCTCAACCACCATGACCTGGAGAAAAAATCCATCATCTATGACAATTACCTGGACTTGATCAAGCTCAATGACGTACTAAATGATATCAACCAGGACCGCAGGCCTGTAGATACCTTTGGCACGGGGTCGGACTCCGTGTCCAATCAGGATGTGGACAAGTACTTGAACGATCTCGCTGGTTTCTTGGAGTCGCAGGCTGCGGTGTTCAACCAGGACTTTGGCTCGGTGGTGGCCGCTTTATGCGAGGATACCGATGGTGCGGAGTCCATAGCCTCTATGAAGGCTCTCAGAGGGTGAATCTCTAAGTTAAAGCCGGGTGATTAAGGAAAGATATGATTTGGAATTAAGACGAGTAATTTCGGGTAACAAATTATGAGAATTGAAGACAGAAGTGAAGACAGAAGTGAAGACAGAAGTGAAGACAGAAGTGAAGACAAAAGTGAAGACAGAAGTGAAGACAGAAGTGAAGACAGAAATGTGAAGATGAGAAAGAGGTCAGGATCTGAAGAACCCTATTTATTTGGAATCGATCGACTCCTTGGAATGTCCATGGTACTGAAGAAGGTGTAAGTACCTAAGGTTCATCACTACTGGATTCCCTATACTGGCTTAAATCCTGTTTTCCTACTGATATTATTATTTGCTGCTGTTTAAGTACCAAAACAACTATTGTTTTGATGAAAAAGTGGTGCTGGATGACAGTGAATCGAGCACTTTCCTGAGAATTGATGTTTTGTTTGCTTGAAGAGAGGCCAGAGTGTTAAGATGAAGTACGTCATTATGAAATGACTGGACGGACTGACAAATTCGGGGGTGAACAGAATAATAGTTCGCTTCAGGTTGAGAGACTCAAGAGATCAGTAGCTTACCTTGACGGTGACTCTCAACTCTGCGTTTAATGCATCTGGATGCCGTAAGATACTCCAAGTCATCTTCTTTTGGCAGTTCGTTAACAAGCGATTAACAAGTGATTTTCTACCGAGTTAGGTCCTTAACAGCCCCCAAGGCGAATGATACAGACAATTGCAATTGTTTTATGGTCATACAAATGCAAAGCATATGGCGACTTTAACCTGTGAGAATGAGTTTATGCAATTGGATTCGAACAGAATCTCGATGTACTCTGGTCATTTATGCCGATTTTCCTAAATTCCAAATAACTCATACCTTCTTTCAAATGACTCGGAACTGGGACCTTGTTTGAATAATTTCAGATTTGGAAGTCCTTGAGATTTTTCAGATATTGATAAGGTCTATCTGTTCAAGAGTATCACCCACGAAGCGCCTTGACGAAGGCAAGAACTTAAATGGCTATTTATAAAGTGCCTTTTTGAGATACCGGAACGGGAATACCTTCCAATTCTACCGCTTCTCTATATGGGTGATTTGGAAGAGAAGATACCACGATTCAGTGATTTCCAGATGACAAGCGGCTCAGAGATTGAGCCTAAAATATACTTAAGTGCAATTGAAGCTGGTTCTTGGCAATTGGCTCAGATTGTACCGGCAACTTGGCCTATTGAGTCAGGTCCTTGTCCGACATGAACCGATGTGTAATGGCGGAGTTCTTAACCATTTTACCGGTGTCTAGAGATGTTTTTTTGGGATATCAAGAAATTCTTATCATTTGACTTTGAATGTTTTATTTGGTGACCATGAATCTTTCGACTTATAAATGGTTCAGTGAGATATCCTTCTTTGACGTTAGTCAAGTCCTCGGTCTCAAGGTCATACACGCGAAAGGCTCGAACGCTACTGCTTATTCCCGGTGTACAGCTTTTTGTCAACGTTTTGTCATACATCAATCAGATGACGTGCAGTCAAAGCTGAATGACCAAAAAATTCGAGTTTTCTAAGCTCAGGTACCTCTCGTTGCTGCCTAATAAAGCACTCGGTCCATTTCAATTACCCAAAAAGAAGACATCTGGGAAAGAAATGGCCAGAAGTGGTTTATAATGTATGTTCCGGGAGCTAAACTGGGCCATGCTGATTCTCAGGGTAAAAAAATATTGGGATATTGGCCATAGGGCTTATTGGGACTTGAAGAATGATCCATATCGACATCAGAATTGAGTACTGATATTCATCAATGGGTAGTTCGAAGGTACTCTGGTACTTAAAGTAATGAATTCAATGAATATAACAGGAGAAAACAAATAACTTTAAAAACTAGTTTTAGGGTTATGTAAATTGTTTATTGACTCGTAGTACATTCACCTTACTGGAGATACTACGTATTTATATGAGGGATATTTATTCTACCGTTTCAAAAGTGTTTAGGTGCTTCAGAAATGTTTCAGAAACGTTTCAGAAGTTGACCGCATAGAGACTATTTCATGCTAAATCACATTATCGTCTTTTTAGATGTCTTTAAATTACTTGATTACTTAGTGTGGTGGTCCAGTAATGGCTGCGAAAGACCCGTGCACCATGCTACCCTAGGTCAGAAAGGCCCTACTCCAAAAACCCCAAATGACCCATTTTTTCTTCAAGAAAAAGGGGCACCCACTAAATGAACTCTCCTAATTTCAGTATAAGTCACAGAATTTTTCTTTTATTTCTGGTTATAGAGATATATACGTACCTAGCTTGCGAAGGCGTGGCTGACTATATTTTGCAGGGCCAACGCGCACGCGTCCCACATCAGACACCCAGAAGACACGTCCAAGGAAGACAAAACATAAGGGGTTTCAGCATAGTTACCATACAGGATCCACGGCAGTTTCAGATCTGAAGCAAACACAAACACAAACGCAATATAAACAAACACAGACACAAACACAAACAGAAGTATATATAAGTACCCCCATCCTTGGCCATGACAGATATAGTGGAGGAAGCCGCAGGCCCTATTACCAAGGAAGCTCAAGACAGCTACAGAGTGTTCAAGAAAAACACGCCCTTTCTATACGACTATGTTTCCACGCATACTCTTTTATGGCCGTCTCTAACGGTGCAGTTTCTTCCGGATTTGGAGGCCGGGCTGGAACATGTACAAGAATCATCCCAAACGGCACTTGGAGCCGACGCATCCACACAACTCGCGTACCAGCGGCTTCTTTTGGGCACTTTCACGCTTGGCCAATCGGTGGACGTGATACATATCCAGCAACTAGCTTACTACCGTAACTTAAACCGGTGTATTAACACCGAAACATGGCGCTATGTGCCGGAGAAACAAGAGTTTGAGCTTCTGGCGGTGGGAAAAACCCCACTTCGCCTGCTACAAACCATCAATCACCACGGAGACGTTAACAGGTTACGGTACATGCCCCAGAATCCCGATGTTTTGGCTAGTTCCAACAACGTGGGCCATTTGCTGGTGTACAACCGTACCAAGCACTCCACCATCAAGAAAATCGGTCAGGAATTGGATATTAACGAGCCACAAATCCGGTTAGGCGGTACAGGTACAGGTTCGGGCTCTGAAACAGATATCTTTGCTTTTGATTGGTGTCGAACTAGCGAGGGCCGCATTGCGTCTGCATCCATGGATGGCCAGATCTGCGTTTATGATATCCGGAGAGATTACGAGAAACGGAACGAGAATCGGATCTTGCCGTCTTGGGAGCTGCAGGCGGATGTGGGCATTAATGACTTGGAATGGGTTCCTGTGCACGACTCTGTGTTTGTTACTGCAGATGATCTGGGCCTGCTTTCACTCTATGATATCCGAACCGGACAAACGGCACAAAAAAAGGCCAAAACAACCAATTTAGAGTGTGGCACAAGCAATCCACTCAATAGTGTTGGGTTGAATGCAAACTCCGAGTTTGCTCTAGCCACAGGCGACTCCGAAGGCTCTATAGCCGTATGGGACCTTCGGGACTTGCTGCAGAGTGCAGCCGCTTTCCAAGTCCACACGGATTCCATCACGCAAGTGAAATGGCATCCAAAATACGCAAGTGTGCTTGGATCTTCATCCACCGACCATATGGTAAAACTCCACGACCTCTCGGATGTGCAGGACTCCCTTTTGTTCAGCCATAGCGGGCATATGCTTGGAGTCAACGACTTTGATTGGTCATTGCATGAGGAATTTATGGTGGCCAGTGTGGCCGACGACAATACACTTCACGTGTGGCGGCCGGCCGCAGCTATACTTAAGAAGTTCCAGTCCAGATAAGTCACCATTTTTAAGACTGGTCTCAGTCCAGGGCAAACCTCAATAAAGACTATGATCGCAGTTATACACTTCACCGTCTTACTAATTAAAAAGGAGATATGAGACCAGAGAGACCAGAGAACAGAGAGATTAAAGAGATGATACGGGAAAAGAGATAAGAAGTATGAGAGATAAGAAGTATGAGAGATAAGAAGTATGAGCTATTAGATAGATAAGATGAACAGATTAGAGAGACCAAGAAGGGTGAAACTAGCATTTCCTGACATCGGTGGTGCTACACGTTGTGACCTTATGTATATTCGTAATAGTGTTTAAGCCTTGGCGAAAATCTTCTCGATCTCAGAAACAGACTCAGCCAAGACTTTTTCCTGGAACTTAGGGGATGCAATCTCTCTGTTGACCTTATCCAAAACAGACTTGATCAATTGCTCCTGCTCCAATTGCCTCTGTTGTTGTTCGTATCTGACCCAAGAGTCCAAGGTGGATCTGGCCTCGTGGGCAACGGCAAGCTTTTGCTTCAACTCGAAGTTGTCGGCCTCCAACTTGGCGGTCTCTCTGGAAACCTCGAATAATTGCTTGGTGGTAGCCACGACGTCCTTCAACTGAGACACGGACTCGATTCTGCCCTTGACGGCGGAAACGTGCTTATTTCTAGACTCATTCAAGAGGTCGTTGACCTTCTTGATCTCTCCGTCGGCCCACTCGGTGTATAATGGAGCAACGAACTTGGCACACAAGGCAACAAAGGCACTGAAGGTGGCAAGCAACACGGTTTCATCGTGGATGATCACCAACTCGTTGGAGATACCGTAGATGGCGGCGGCAGCAGAGGTGGCGAGGATGCCGGTTTTGGAGATGAAGTTGTTTCCTGGCAAGGCGCTGATGATGGAGTTGGCCTTTTCCTTAGGCTCAACTGGTGTAGACAACGAACGAACACCAATGCTAGAGGTTAGTATACAAGACAGAATAAGACAGAATTAGACAGAATTAGACATAATGAAGACATAATGAAGTTGAAATGAAGACAGAATGAACAAGAACAGAATGAGGTCAGAATGAATACATCAGTGGGCCAGGAGAAGATCAAGATCCTTGACCAATGAATGGAATCAAAAAATTGGAATCAAATAATGAACAGATCGGGTGCACGGATTGGACGGATTGTGTTACCGTGTAAATAAATATGGAAATGATGGAACTAGTCTGGAACTCGACGTTTCAGCAGTGTTGTTCATTATGACCTTTTCATCGGATGAAGTAGTCAGAATCAACAATGACCAAATGTCAATGAACAAATAGGAATGGATAATAATGGGTGACATCAATAGATTCGAACAGGATATAAATGATTCTTGGGTAATTGGATAGATACTGGAGTCTCTGGAATACCCTCGGAAAGAACCTTCGAAAGAGGCCTCGGAGTGAACCCCCCAGAATAGAACCCGTAAAGAACCCTCAGGTTGATTCTAACACATCCTCTGGACAGTTCTCTTAAATCTCACTATGGTTCTATCCTGGACCTGACTCATATTCATTCTATACTGGAAATTCAGTTTTCACTCTATTCAGGAAATTCGGACTCTCATTCTATTCAGGAAATTTGAATATTCATTCTATACCAATCGTTCTGGACATTCTGGTTTGCTGTGATTCTGGTCTTTTTATGATTCTGGAGATTGGTGGATTACGACAGGCCCAATTGGAGACACATGGCCCAATCTTTTTCAGCCTTCAGGTAAACATACGTAGAACGGGCAGCAAAGACAGCTGGACGGACAGCTCTGGTGGCAATTCTGGAAACAAGGGCCATTTTGATACTGGAAACAGAAGAGTAAGATTTTTTTTGGCGTGGGTGGTTGAGTGTGCGACGAGTTCGGGCGCGGCCGCGGGAATGCGATTTCATTGGCGGGTACTCTGGTGTACGGGTGCGCACCAGTCTCATTCTCTAGGATCCAGTCTCAATACTCAGTACTCACTCTAGTCTATACGCACCATGATACACCACTAATTATTCTCTACTACTACTACTACTACTACTACTACTACTACTTTGTACTTACTACTCTTTATAGTGTTTAGCAGTGTATTGGCCACAACCTCTTGTTCCAATCTCTTGAATTAGTCTTTCTGCATGAACCAGCCATAATCATAGACTTGGAGTAACTGGACTAACTGAACTAAATAAGTGGAATAACTGGACTAAATGGGCTGAATGCACTAGAGCCAAGTGCGATTTTACCAATCTCCATTTCTCGAGATCAATACCTCAAATATATGTCAGATTCCGGGAGTCCACCCAAACTCAACAGTATTCGCAGCAACAAGACAATGAGTAGAGGAATAGTAGCAACAGTCACGGTGGTACTAGTCACAGTGATAACAGTAACAATAACCAAACAGTGAAGTTGTAATCACAGTGACATAGTATCAGAGCAGCAACCGATGACCAGATGTAGACACTGATGCAATGATCAAACAGTGAAATAGTAATCAAATAATCAGTATCACTTAATCAGTAATCGCGGGACAACATCACCAAATCACTTTCCACTCTAATCCAAACTTCTTACAAGCCGTGAACTAGGACTCCGCCTCGTCGATGTGTTTCCGGTACTCGCTCTGAATGTACCTGTTGATAGCACTTTGGGTATCTGCATGAGCTCTATTCAAATAAGCGGCTAAGTCCTCCTTGAGGTCACTGTTGTATGCATGTTTGGAGTACCTCACACTTTCATGGCCTGAAGCCCCAGAGGATTCCAGAAACCCATCCGGAGGGTGTTTGGAATCTATATCTGCAGAATATTCCTCCACGGAATCCTTAGTATTAGCACCTTCTTTGGAGACTTCACTGACTCCATTCCTTCCGTCATTGGAGACTTCAGTCTCTTGGTTCACTTCGTCTCTGGAAAATTGACTCCCCGTGTCTCTTTTCACTTTATCATTTGTTTCTTGTGTAGAAGCCCCTTCATCAGCTTCCACAGCCTTTCGCTTCCTTCGGAGCTCGGCTAAACGTGCCACACGGTCAGACATGCTGGAGATGGTGAAAGGTGAGCATCTCAATGTGGGGTGCTACACCCGTGCACCATTCAGTCCAAGATAAGTATTGACCAAGTGCTCAAGAACTTCGTCCGGGATGACCATATGTTCGGAATCAATGGAGTGAAAATGGACCTTCCCTGCCTCATGTAATGTTTTCAAACCAAGCCAGTTTCGAACATAAAACTCTGTCTTGTCGAATGGCACCAATGGGCCTGTCTGCAGGACATGATATTGGAAATAAGCACTTTCCTTTGGCACCAACGTTCTATCCCTAGCAAACTGCACAAGCACCAAATTGTGCAACTTCTCAAACCTCAGTTTCTGTTCCAGACTCAAGTCGTTCAGTCTTTCATTATTGATATCCGCCAAAAAATTGGAGTGCTCCAAATACTGGTCATAACGGTCCATGTCCCTGAAGTACTGTGCAGGAACAAGAGTCTTTTGCACCGAGTCCCTCCACACCTGCAGTTTCAAAAGCAAATTCCGGCGGTGGCACGACCAATCAGATTCATCGTCACATAATGGAAGATCCAGAACTCCCATATGCGGCGACCCGAAAGTCATCAATGTGGAAATGGTGATGTTGGGGCACCTTTCGACCAATGCGCGGAGGAAGAGTCCACCCTGGGAGAAACCCAAAGCATGGAATCCATGGCTCAATTCGGGAATTTCAGCCAATTGTTCACATACAAGTTCAACTTGCCGATTGGCATCGCCTACCATGGAGGCTCTGCGGTCACGTGAAGGATCTTCATCCAAGTACACCGAGTGAACAAATACATTGGGTATTTTACGTCGTAAAAGATCTGCTGTTGCAACTAAACCGTCTGAGTCGTATTGGTCCCCCAAGCCATGCCACAAGACGACGGCTGGATTGGGAGTTTCTGAGAGTTCATTTGGTGTTTTTGGAGTAGTATTGAAGTATTGGCTTTGAGTAAGTGCCAACACCAACTGATGAAGCACCCTCATAAAGACAGGGGCAATTAAAGATAGACTAGATAGGACTAGACAAATGTGAGAGCTAGACAATGGATAGGACTAGACAATGGATGGAACTTGAACTAGAACTAGACAAAATGGATGGATGCAGAAAATGGATACAGCTAGACAAATTGGATAGAACTAGGCAGATGGATGGAACTAGAGCTGGGGCTAGACAGATAAGATAGGACTAAACCGGAACTGACAGAGCTAGACAGAATGCAGCAAATAAAACTGGACCAAAAATTGGACAGAATCAGAACTATGCAACAATGGGACTAGACAGAACACGTGGAACTGGAACTAGAAGTCTAAGGATGAATCACCACGGTGGAACCAGAAGTAAAACCGGGACTGGGCTCAATGTAGCAGGATTCTTTATATAGCAAAGGGCTAGTTAGAGTGTATACAGTAGTGTATATAGCGTATAGCAATCTCGATCGGTGTGATGTATAGCAAAGAAATAGCTAGGTAGTGTATGGTATAGTAGACAATGGCAGTGGCTAAGCGCGTAGGAAGTGGTTTGTGCGACGAAATCCGGGGTAGCCACGTGACGCGCGATGAAAAACCAAACGAGCGATGCCTTCACCATATCCGTCCGTACAACTCTCCAGCATGTTTTTACTAGGCGACGAAGCCCGGGAAAACGCCAAGCGGTCGCTCAAGGCACTCAAGGCACATGCACTGCGACCGGAAGGCGGGCACACCCGTACACCGCACGAGCCCATTTACTTGGTGCTCAACACATTACGGGAGCTAGTACACCAAAACGACTATACCCCTCGGATTATCCCCGTCTCGCACAAGTTGCACCGGGTGGACGAGAAGTCGATAGCGCTCATTGCACGTGACTCGTCCTACAAGAAGCACCTTACTGGAGCCAAATCACCCACAGAGGACGTTTTCCACGAGATTATCCCGTTCGATAAACTACGGTCCATTGCACACAATAAGCAGGAGTCGGTGCGGCTCATAAAGGAAAACGACATTGTGATGGCCGATGCACGGATCCACGGGCGACTTCCGGGGGTGTTGGGAGCCCGGTTCTACGCCAAAAACCGCCGCGTCCCTTTTAAAATCCTCATGACCCAGCCCATCCCCGGCAAAAAGACCCACGGCCGCACCGACCAACTGTGCGACCCCAAGTACGTGCGGGCCCAGGTCAAGTCCATCTTGGCCAACACCTCCTTCATTCCGCCCGCTAATGGAACATGCATCAATGTGTTGGTGGGCTACTCGTCATGGAAGGTTTCCGAACTCTTGACCAACATCAACGATGTGGTGGAGTACTTGACCAACGACACCCACCGTCCCAATGGAGGCTTGATCCACTCGGTGAACGGCTTACATAGTGTGTTGGTGAAGACATCGGATAGTGTGGCCATGCCAGTGCGGCCCAAGAAAGAGGACTTGCGCGAAGAATAGCCTGCCTCTGAGGGCAGGATATATTAAGATATCATGGTATTATGGTATACTCATGAATTTGTATGATATCATGGTATATCTATGGTAACTGTTATGTTTTTGATACAGTTATGCCTAAATATGTTCGTTGATGCGGCTTATAAACTTTGTAGGAAATATGGCATTCGAAAAACTCTCCATCAGAACAATGTGAAGGACTTCGTACAATGATGGTCTGGGCATTGTTAGAGTCGGACCAAATAGGCTTCATAATGTTTCTATAGGTAGTACCTATTGTGGATCTAACAATATCTCGATATGATGTATTCATGATATAATTACAATAGTTGAAGATATATTTATGGTATACTTGATATACTTATGGTTCATGGTATGTTCATGGTATTGTTATGTTCTTTGGTAACGCTTGGAAACAAATGGGCGAGAATCCACATGAAGGTAAAATATGTTGATATAAGGATTACTTGACGAAAAGCGGGCCCTTTGAAGAACCGTAGGCATATTTGTGGGACTAAGCATGCAACTAGCGTCTATGGAGACAGGAAAGTGAGTGTCGGAGGCTTATAGTTGCCGGGTGGTAGTAATTGAGTATCGAGACTGGGGGAATGTTCAGTCCATGAATAAGCAGACCCCTGCCTTTAGAGGATTCATGAAGTCGAATCAACGAAATACTTTTAATTAGGCATAAACGTATCAAAGAACATAACAAATACTTTTCTGAGTTATTAATGGTACGGTAAAGGTATACTAATGGTTAAATCATGATATTTTATGGTATCTTTAATGTATATTGCTATACGTCATATTGTTAAATCCAAGATGGGTGAATAAAACCCACATAGGAAATGAGCTTGCGTGCCCAGTCAATCTGGAACCGATGCTTCTACCCCATTGCTTCTCCTTTACTACATCCATTCAGCTGCCTTCCGGCAGGTCTCTTAATGGCGGTCGATCTCTTTCTGAGGATTCATCAACGAAAATACTTTCGATTAGGTAATTAACGTGCTTACAAGAATCTAACAGTAGCCATTAGTATTTTATTTTACTGACACTTTAGTCTTTAGTGTCTCGTACCTTCTATGACAGACTTTGAGACTAATCTATGATAGACTTTGAGACTAATTTATGACAGACTTTGAGACTAATTTATGACAGACTTTGAGACTAATTTATGACAGACTTTTGAGACCAATTTATTACTAACCTTTGAGACAGACTTATGAGATAGACTTACGAGACTGTAATGTCCAATAACCAATACGTTACACTGGTCTGTACTCCTTGGTTATTGCAAGGACCACTTGATTCAATCTTCAACAGGGTACACGTAGGGTTATCTAACCTACATATGATAATGTTTAATAGTGTCCAATATCGATGTTTAATAGCGTTCGATAGCGATATATAGTGGTGTATAATAGCATATAATGAGTATAGTAGTGTATAGTGGTGTATAATAGCATATAATGAGTACAGTAGTGTATAGTGGTGTATAATAGCATATAGTGTGTATAGTAGTGTATAGTGTGTATATTGTGTATAGTAGTGTATATTGTGTATAGTGTGTATAATAGTCTTGTATAATAGTACTTGCCAGGAAAGTAAACAATAGTCATTCTACATATTTGCCAAAAAACTCGAATTGAGTTATTGTCTATCGGCCATCTCTAGTTCTTGAGCAATTAGCGAATGCGGGCTCGGCATTATCGTTACGCGCGCAGCCTATACCATGCCATGCGCTGCTCTACTTCTTTCTAACCTACCGTCTCCGTAACCCACCACTGCACTATTGTATCATTCCCTAAACCTCCATCCCCAATTGCATCATTCCTTTACCAACAAATCCATACAAATCCATACACCACCATACTGTGCAATACATTCCTTATACCATTCCTATACGCCCATACTATTCGTTATACCACTATTCTTTCCGTTCTCATTGACACCGTATAATATTGCCATGACCAGCCTACTACCCGAAATGGGCGCTTCTTACGTGTCCGATACGTTTTCCCGGCTCGGCCAGGCACCCGCTTCGTTCGTCAATAGCTTGCTCTATGAAATGGACGACGACGAGGTGGAGCACGTGGAGCACTTCAAGTATAAACAGGACCTCGACCGGAAATTGACGGTGACATCTATCATTGGGCTTGGATTTACGCTTATGGGCGTGCCCTTTGGGCTCAGCTCTACACTCTGGATTCTGTTGGTGGATGGGGGCAGCGTGACCATTTTGTATGGGTGGATCATGGTGGGTTTCTTTAGTTTCTGCGTGGTGCTCAGTCTCAGTGAGATCATATCAAAGTACCCCACGGCTGGCGGTGTGTACCACTTCAGCGCGATTCTCAGTAACCCGCGCTACTCACAGGTGAGCCTGTGGCTTACGGGGTGGTTTCTTCTTATTGGCAACTGGACGTATGCCGTGAGTATCTTGTTTCTGGGGTCGCAATTTGTGCTTTCCATCTTTGGCCTCAAGAACGTCTACTATAAACAGGACATTGGCTTGGTGCTTGTGGTGTACTTTCTTATGCTTGGCGTGGTGGGCTTGGTCAACCTTAAGTTTGCCAAGTACTTGGAGAAAATCAATAAGATCTGTATAGTCTGGTCCATCAGCACAGTGATAGTGGTGGATCTTCTCTTGATCCTATTCTCCAAACGGACCAATTCCGTGAAACACATCTTGTCTCACTTCGATAACCTGCGCCTGGGCTGGCCTGACCCATTGGCTTTCATGGTGGGGATGCAAAGTTCAAGCTTTACGCTTACGGGATATGGAATGCTTTTTTCCATGACCGACGAAGTGAAAAACCCGGAAAAAAACATGCCAAGGGGCGCCATTAGTGCTATAGCCATGTCAATAGTGCAAGGCCTTTTCTTTATCATTCCCATTTTGCTCATTCTCCCGTCGCTCCTGGTGTTGTTGGACTCTACACCGGAAATCATGCCCATTGACTTGGTTTTCAAGACTGCCACGGAATCATACGTGGTGTCGTTCCTCTTGGTGATTTTGCTTATTGGTACAGTGCTTTTCCAGGGCATAGGTGCACTTACCACAGCTTCTAGAAGCACCTATGTGTTTGCCAGAGACGGTGGGCTTCCCATGAAACACTTGTGGACCGAGGTCAATAGCGTGGAGGAGTCTGTGATGCCCAAGAACGCATTGCTCCTTTCAATGGCAGTCATTGGCCTCTTTTCCTTGCTTGCATTGTTATCTCCTTCTGCATTCAATGCGTTCATGGGAGCCTCGGTGATATCTCTCGCCTTGGCCAATGGAATCCCCATTATTTGCTTGATGCTCAATAAGAGACGCAAAATCAAAGGCTCTGCTTTCCGCCTTAAATATTTTGGCTGGGTGGTCAATGGGCTCTCGGTGATTTGGGTGTTTCTCTCGTTCTTCATCCTCTGCTGCCCGCCCAAAATTAAGGACTTGACGTGGTCGTCCATGAACTATGCAAGTGTGGTGTTTGTTTTGCTAGCACTTCTTTCTGCCATTGGCTATAAGACGTGGGGAGCCAATGTGTTCACTGGGCCTGCTCTTGATACGGATTACTTGGAGTTGCACAATATAGAGGCACAAGCCAAGGTGGTCAAGAACGCTGGGGAGTTTTCCGAAAATGGAAATGAGTGTGGAGAAGATGCTTTTGTTGTGGGAGATGAAGAAATAGAACAGAATGGAGAGAATGGGGTTGGAGATCCGAAGGAACAAGGCTCACAAACACATACCAAAAACCATCCAAAAACCGATTCTGAGTATGGTACATCAGAGGGTACCGTATCCGAGTATGGGACTTTAGGGACCAATGGCTCTTTTGACCAAACGAGTGATACAGAAGTTGAGACCATCTTTGATAGAGACGCCGAAGCTAAGGGTGAGGCCAGCAAAAATTAGAGAGAAAGGATACCAAAGAAGAGAGGAATACAAGGGGAGAAGAATTATAGATCCAAAGAAAAAGAATATCTTGGAGAGATAGAAGCGGAAAGAAAGTTAGAGAGAATGCTCAGAAATTCCATCAGAGCAGGAATCCCAAGTATATCTTGGGAAGCTCTTAGAAGAATGTATTACGGAGACATGGTCTTCGATACGCTTAATTGACAGAGATAGAGTCGGTTATAGAATAGAATGAAATGAATGAAGATTTAAATCAAAAGTTGGTCACGTTGAAAAGCAGAAACCTGTATACATATCATCTTGGTACTCTGCGGCTACTCAAATATTAAAAAGAACCATTAATAGAAACTTTTTAAAACTTAATATTTAAAGCTGTGTAAGCACCCATAATAAGGTTTCTGCTAGATGAGTGTTGTGTGCCCTGTACTATCACGTGACCTAGGCAATAATCTTGAAAAACCAGAATAATCCCATCCGTTATAACTCATCAATTTTTCTGTTGAAGACTATAACTCTATAGTTCCCTCGGCTAGTCCTTCATTGTCTAATGCATTGACCTTACATTAAGCTTCCTATAGTCACCTCAAACCTACAGATACCTACAGTCAATTACGCATACACCTTCCTAATACGGAAAACTACTTATATGTAAAACCAATACAGAAGCCAATACAAAATTCGAAAAGGCCTAAACCTTAAGTATGATCAGTGATGGTGGGCTATGGCCCGTGAGACCTATAGCTAGTGAGACAGACGGTGGAAGGAGTGCATATGCGCGGAAAAAAAGTGAAAAAGTGTAGTGAGAAAACAACCCCATACTAACCATTACTACAATACACTACACACCATGTCCGCCGATCATAGCAGGGATCCTTGCCCAGTGGTGATCTTGAGTGACTTCGGAGGCGCCTTCTCTATGGGAGTCATTGGAGGCTGTTTCTGGCACGGAATAAAGGGCTTCCGGAACTCGCCCTATGGCGAAAGATCGTATGGCAGTTTCAGCGCCATCAAGGCCCGTGCCCCCGTGGTGGGAGGCAACTTCGGTGTCTGGGGAGGTTTGTTCTCCACTTTCGACTGTAGCGTCAAGGGTATTAGAAAGAGAGAAGATGCATGGAATGCCATCATTGCCGGGTTCTTCACGGGAGGTGCTTTGGCCATCAGAGGAGGCTGGAAACACACGCGGAACTCGGCCATTTCGTGTGCGTGTTTCTTGGGAATCATTGAGGGTGTGGGTATGATGTTGCAGAGATACATGGCCCAGCCCACCGTGGGTCCTGTGTTCCCTGAGGAGCCAATGAAGGCCTAGGCTGGAGAAGACTCCAGGGGAGTCGTGTAAATAGAGTTCGGTAATAGACCATCACAGAGACAAGTTATTTAAACACTGCTCGGATAGGAGCACAAGTTGTACTGTAGTATAAGTTAGTGTACTGTAGTATAAGTCAGTGTACTGTAGTATAAGTTAGTGTACTGTAGTATAAGTCAGTGTACTGTAGTATAAGTTAGTGTACTGTAGTATAAGTCAGTGTACTGAAGTTAGTGTGCTGTTTGAGTACTGTTATTGGGTGTGTGAGTAGCATAGGTATAGGTTAAGAGCACGAAAGCTAAGGCAGGTAACATAGGTACTGCTAATACGTCTCCTCCATGAGTAGTTGCTCTTTATTAACCTTAATCTTTTTAGACACTGTGATATACTATAACTAATTACCCTCAAAGTTATTAATAGTTTATCTCTGTAAATGTTAGCTTTAAACCATTACTGGCTTTGGACCAAACCTTAAAAAGTCACATTGGACAAGAAGAGTATAAGTGAATATGCAGTGATAGTGGGTAGCATTAGACTAGAGTCTGAGTGAAGTGGGGGAGGTAGAGTAAGCATGTTGGTAGAGGTGCAAATTGGCCTTGAGTCAAAACAAACTACCCCAGACAATGGGGGTTGGTTTTATCAGACTACTTCATTTTTGGATTGCTTTTCCAACTTTAAGTCAAGTTTCTATCTATAACTGGCTACAAGTGTGCTTAGTGTAGTGTTCATTGGCGTACCACTAAGTAGAGTATTAAAATACCTAGCAATACGGTAACAGCATTTGAGTTGAATACACATAATATCAATGATACTAATAATACTAATAATACTAATAATACTAATAATACTAATAATACTAATAATACTAATAATACTAATAATACTAATAATACTAATATTACTGAAAACCGAAAGTGCTCTTACTCAAACACTGAAATACTGAGCCCTTGTGTATTGTAAATACTATAATCTATACTCTAAGAGATGGAGTCTGTTTTGAATATACCTACATCCAGTGTCTCCAGAATGAATTCCCTCTTGGAATAATCTGAATCTACAGTAAGCTATTAATACATAGTCCCAGAATGCAGCAGTTTTTTTTTTCATGGAAAATCCAGGTCTCTAGGTCTTTTATTATAGTGATGATCCCTGATTCTATAAAGTGTAGTTGATATTAATACATGATAACTTAGTAAAATGTAACAGTATATGTAGTACATCACCAGTGCCACCATAGGATAGATACTGGAGAGTCTACTATAATCCAGATGTTTCGTTGACTGGTACCGTAGAACATACTACAGAAAAGATATAGTATAGGGATATCAGGATACCAAATGCTATAGGACAGATACTGTAGATACTACACCAGGAGCACAGTATAGTTACTACAGAATATAGTGGTATGAAGCAGCAGAGTATAGAATAACGTGTAGTCTATCAGTACCCAACATATTCTTATTGGTATATGTAGTACCGAGTATACACTATGTATGGAGTAGTATTTTGGTGTATATTAGTATGTAGTAGTATAGAGTAGTGTTAATATCAATAGTATGGGTACTCCACACTTATAAATAGAGTAATATAGAGTACATAAAATAGTCTATACAAAGTTAATGGTATGTGTAGTATCCGTACAATGAAAAGGCAGAGTTCATAGTAGAGTACAGAGTAGAGTACAAACTTGTGCATGATATGAAAATTTGGAAAGTAAAATTCGTGAAGTTGAAATTCAAAAGTCCAGAGTATAGTATGTAGTAGAAAGACTATAAATACATTCCTGGAAGGGAGTACTCATACAGAGTATTGAGTAAAAAGTGTTTGAGTCTTAGTATTGTCCCAAAATAAAGGATAATCATGAGAAGGTTACAATTGCTAAACCTTCTTGGAATCTGGAAAGGTCAATGACAGTGATATACTGGGAGAACTTTGATATGTCAGTCATCAGAGGAATAAACAGGTAGGTAACCAGTAGTGAGGCAATTAGTGAAGAAAGACATCAGTAATCATAAAATACAGTAGCATTTAAGAAAGGTAATTTTACTCAAATGAGTCAATCTGGTTTCTTCAACTCTTCATTGTATGATAGAGTATAGAACAGGAGTGTGAAGTCTAGTGAGTATAATCGGTGAGCATAGAAGTACACTACCTTCTTTAAAATGCTCGTTTCACAAAATACGGTTTCAATTCTTGAGGAACAATCTACAGTATATTTTCTGATTCACTTGAATATTTACCTGGCAGCCAGAGAATACTTAGACTGGTGTACTATTTTAGTGGTAACATATCACGTGACTGGAGGTTATAGGAAATGAAAAAAAAAAATTAATAGCAACCATTTGGATTTGGATTTGAGTTTCGAAAAGGGAATGTGAATTTTACCATGTGGTAGTTAGCAAATGGGAATAAACTTTGGACAATAGACTTGGCAATAGACGGATAATAGAAAATATTTACTCCACAGGACAACGACAATACACAGTTCGAAATTAGACAATCATACCACTTGGACAGTTTTTTATTAGGGTTGCATTTCTGAAATTGGGTTTGCTGGCCCTGTACATGGGCCATCCGATGACCACGAACCTATTGGTTGTCAGTTGAGCATTTGGTGCAATTACCGTATTCGGAGTTGCTGCTCAGCGCGGACTGCACACACGCACACCCTGATTTGCAATGTTCTTCCCCTCCCCTGCTAGACTTGTTTTAAGGATATTTTTGTAAGGTCATTATTCGAGTGATCCCTAAAAATCACGATTGTTTATCATTCAGAGAAATTTCGGAATGACCATGTGAGGATGACCAATTTAGATTGTTCAGCTATTAAGGCATGACCACGGGCTCCAAATCCAGGGCCCAATTTCCGGGACCCCAATTTCAGGGGCCTCAACTCCCACAGAAATAATAACCATTGTTCAAATTTTCTTCTGGAATGAGCATATTAGTGGTGTATATTCTTAGACACTAGGATCTGTTGTGGATTGTGTGGTATAGTAAAGAGAGGGGCAGTGCTCATAACTGACGAGAAAAAAAAAAAGGAAAAAAAAAAATCAAGGTGACCAGAAAAAAGTCAAAGGACCAGAAAAGTCAGAAGACCAGAAAAAAGAGCAGGAAAAACGGACATGAGAAAAGTAGCTATGGTATTTTTCATAGAAACCTAAATATACATATAGCTCCTGCACTTAGTTAAGGTAGTAAAGTGGAAGTGGGTTCAAGTGTGGAAGCAATGTGTGCAGTGCCGGGACCCTGGACCGTCGAGACAATTGCTTGGCCTAACGTGGAGCAAAATTCGAGTGAACAAAAAATAAGGCACCTGGCCAGGCTAGCAACATATGCCACTGCACCAAAAGTGGCACCAGAACTCACCCTCCACACCGCAACCCACTCATTTCACCCACTATATAAACATCAGGGTCCAGATAAATCGTAGTAGTATGATTGTAGTACAGTTGTGTATTATTTTAGAGTGTAGTATTTTAGAGTGGATTATTTTAGAGTGTATTATTTTAGAGTGTATTATTTTAGAGTGTATTATTTTAGAGTGTATTATTTTAGAGTATTATTTTAGAGTGTATTATTTTAGAGTGTACCATTTGAGTGTACCATTTGAGTGTACCATTTGAGTGTACCATTTGAGTGTACCATTTACCTAGTTCAGTATTTAGCAATAAAGTATTATAATCTCAGAATTAGAGTTGTGTGATATTTAGAGTGTATTTTTACTAGTACAGTATTACAGAGTACACCATTTTAATAGTGTAATATTTAGTAGCACAGCGTTCAGTAATACAGTGGGTTGCTCTGAATCTGGTGGATGGGTCACTAATCGCGCAGTGGGACCCGGTCAATCGCACGCACGCACCCACGCCTGCTGCAGCGCCCATACCGGTCAGCGAGCTCCCACCCAAGCGAGCGCTCTACCCAACCCGCCCGATGGTCCCATGCGACCCGCGAGTTCCGTCAGCCACCTCTGTTATAAATCGTCTCCCCCAATCCCGTCCATCCCGTCCAATCCCCGTCCAACGCCTCCCAGCCCCCTGCAACCCTGTGCACAAACACGTTGCACTGCCCTATAAATCCTACTTCGAAGTCCGCCCTTCTGTGCTGCTTTTTCCCCCATCTTTTCTTCACCCCCCCAAAACTTCCACCTTCGTCTCTCGCAGATCTGACCCCACCTGGCCTGGCCAGACCGCGCGCGGATCCCGTTATTATCCACGCGCTCTCGACTATTCCTACCACCTCCTCTTAGGCCACTTCATCTATACTTGCTGTGTCCCGCTGCCTTGGTGTGTCCGATCTCTGCTGCCATATAACCAGCCTCGTGCCGCCCTTGGTTCCGCCCCCTCTTTATTGTCAGCGACTAAAGGGCCTGTTCGTTCCCTTGCTTCAGTCCATTCCACCCACTCCACTGTTCCACTTGACACTACCTAATTTCGACTCTACAATCTAGTCCAAGTGCTTACGCCTGAGTCTAATTGAATTTGAACTGCCTTTTGCTAGTTTCTACGAAATACGCTGTTACTACTACTAGGCTACCTGACTGCTGACTAATTTTGAGTGAGCCCTTGACTACTAATTGTTCTGACAAACCTAATCGTCCAATCAGATTCCTTGGTTCAAGCCACTGTCAAATAATACTGATCAACAAAACCGATCAAAACCGTTCTTACCTGTTACTTACCACACAGAAAAGCGGACTTCTGATTTCCAAATAGATTACTGACAGACTCTTTCGACTTCATCGGTAGATTACTGACAGACTTTATTGAAGGCTCTACTGACAGAAAAACTACTGACAGTTACTGAACTCTCGGGATTCCACCCGCTGCTTCTGACTTTGTTTCTGACTGACTCTCATACTGATTATATCAGACTTCTACGAGATGTCCTACAACCAGTGGAATAACCCGGCTCAAGCCGACCCGCTTGACCTGCCTGGGTTCCGTAACCCATGGTACTCGCCCAACCTGCAGTTCCAAAACCAAAACCTCCAGGTGCCTCAGCTCCCCAATGGTGCCAATGGGGGCCTGCAACCCCACCAGCAGATGCCCATCCTAGGCCTTCTGAAAAAGCACTCCTTTGCCAACCAGCTTCCGGTCACCTACGAGATTGATGCCCAGCAGAGCTTGGCTTCTCCCTACGACCATCCTCCCACGAGGGCAGATAATCCTTTCAACCAATACTACACCAACCAGGAGGTTTCACTTAGCAACTTCCCCGACCGCCGCATGTCCGCTGCTGTGGATGGGCCTGTTTATTCGCCCTACCACATGCAGAACCCTGCCATGGTCAACAACAATGCCCATGGTGCCGTGGCTCCTCCAGAGAACCCACTTCTGTATGCCTTTGTGTCGGCCAACAACATGCCAGCCTCAGCCCGTCGCTCGTCCGTTGCCCTAGGCTCTGGTCTGTACCAAAATTCTAACCTGCTCAATAAGCGGTTCATCTCGCCGCAGATAAGCCCGCAAATGAGCTTCAAGGCACCCAACTACGGCTCGTCCCAATCTGCTTCCCGGATCACCCCACGCGCCGTTCGGGTCAAGTCCAAAGCCGACTTGAGGCCCAAAATGCATAACCAGCCCAAGTACAGGAGGAGGTCCGTCAATTCGATCCACATCTCTCCTACTAACGCCTTGTCGGTGTACTTGACCGAGTCTTACTCGATGTGCCAGCCACAAAAGTTCTCGTACTCCAAGACGTCCAACCCCAGACGTGTGCTTACTAAACCTTCTGAATCCAAGTTTAACAATGGTCTTGATAATGAGGATGGCGACTACATTCTCTATGTTAACGATATGCTTGGATCTGAAGAGGGTAGGAAATATGTGGTGCTAGATCTCTTGGGTTCAGGAACTTTTGGGCAAGTGGTGAAGTGTCAGAATTTGGCCAACCAGTCAACTGTTGCAGTCAAGGTAGTGAAGTCCAAGCTGGCATATTTGAACCAGTCGCTTTTGGAGGTGAAAATCCTCGAGTTCCTTAACCGCAATGTGCAATCCAAAAACTTCATTCGGTTGCTAGATACATTCATGCATAGGGAGCATCTCTGCCTTGTGTTTGAAATCTTGGGGTCCAATTTGTACGAGCTCATCAAGCAGAACCAGTTCCACGGTCTTAACATGAAGCTAGTCAAATCTTTCACCAAGCAGTTATTGGAGTCGTGCTTGCAGCTCAAGAACCTCCAGATTATCCACTGCGACCTCAAGCCCGAGAACATTCTACTATGCCTGTCAGACAAACCAGATATCAAGGTGATTGATTTCGGCAGTGCATGTTTCACACAGAGAACAATCTACTCGTATATCCAATCAAGGTTTTACAGATCTCCAGAAGTCATCTTGGGACTTCCATACACTGAGGCCATCGACATGTGGTCTTTGGGATGTACGGTTGGGGAGTTGTTCTTGGGGTTGCCCATGTTCCCAGGATCTTCTGAGTACAACCAGATCCTTAAGATTGTTGACATGATGGGCAATCCACCAAGGCACATGCTTGAGCACGGACGCAACCTGCTCAACTTCTTCGAGAAGTTGCCGTCCACCACCATAGAAGGGAAGTCCACCTACAAGCTCAAGTCGTACGAGCAGTATGTGGAATTTTTACGGCGAGAAAAGGTCGATGCCAAGGAAGAGCAGCCCAACAAAAACTACTTTGACCACCGGCACCTTGAGGACATTATCCTCAACTACAAGATGCCATCGAAGAAAATGACGCAGAGCATGATTGATCATGAGTTGAAGGAGCGCAAGTTGTTGGTGGACTTTTTGATCAAGGTGCTTAATTTGGACCCGTTGGAGAGAATGACTCCTTCCGAGGCTTTGAAGCATCCGTTCGTGAGCGGCATCGACAGAGACGACCATTGACAATAGAGAGAGGGATATTGAGGAAAGAGTATGAGGAAAATGAAAAGGTGAAGCAAATAAAGAAAGGATTTATTAGATTAAATGAGAATGATGAGAATGAGAATGAGAATGAGGATGATGAGAGAACGAGAATGAGAATGAGGATGATGAGAGAATGATAAGAGAATGACGAGTTGATGAAAATAAAAATGAAATTGAGTTGATGAGTTGACGAAAATAAAAAGAAGAGTTGATGACTTAATGGTTGATGGATTAACTTAATGTGGAGGACCGCGACTATGTGCAGGTGCGACGAACGGCGCACCAAAAAAACATTCGTGGGACAAGAAGATTTAGACTAGTAGTACAACATTAGAAGCGCCGTGTTTAAGCAGCAGCGCAATATAAGTCCACCCAGTACGGCAGCAAAGCAACCCCGTAAGCCATGAACGTCAGTCAGAGTGCGTTGGGTGTCCGGCGCAGAAAGGCCAAGGGCCAGAACATCGACGACGAGGAAAACGCCTCCACCCTCAAACTAGGGCCCGAATTCCAAGTCACCCAAATCACCAACTCCGGCGACACAGAGCAGTTGATCGCTCTCAACCTCTCGGAGGCGCGGCTCTTGGTGCGTGCCGCATTGAAGGAGCGCAAGGCTAAAACTGACAACAAACCGTTTGCAGACCAGGACGAAAACGACGACAACGAACGGGAGGACGAAATGTCCAACATCGAGTTGGCCGGGCCCAACTCCAACGAAATCGTCCATAAGACCTTGAACTACCTTTCCATGTTCAGCCGGTTCAAAAATGCCAGTTCGGCAGAAACCGTGGAGAAGCTTTTGAACGATTTCAGTAGTCAGACGGCGGAGCCATTACACCCATTTGAGTTGGCGCAGTTGGGCAATTTGGAGTGCGAGGATGCGGAGGAGGCCAAGTCGCTTATTCCCAGCTTGGGTAACCGCGTCTCGGATGTGCAGTTGAAGACCTTGCTCACGGAGTTGCGCAAGTACCAGACCTTGTCATAGTGAAAAGTGTCGATCAATCAACGAGTCAGGTTTAGAGCTGGTCAAGTCTGGAGTTGGTCAACTCTAGGGTTAATTAGTCAAGAGTCAGTATTAAGGTGATGATAAGCCGAAGGCCTTTCAGTGTCTAGTCATGGGCATTGTTCTGACGGAAAGTGGAAATTGAGTGTGTGTGGGTGAGTGAATAGGAAGAGTTTGGAAGAGTTTGGAAGAGTTTGTGAGGGGAGACAGAGACAATGTGGAGGCAGTGGAATGTATTAGCTCTATTGAGGTTTATGTAGTGTTACTACTATTTCAATACTACCACTTAATACCACTGTGACTTCCACTGAAGTACTTTTGGGCATTTGGGTACCTGAATGATTCCACGTTGATAGTACTGAAATGCAGTGGCAGTAGTGTGAATTTATTGAGGTATTGACATTGCTACAGATATAATGCTATTCACTTACTACTGCCGATGTGATACTACTGATCGATCACTACTGATTTACTACTCTTGAAGTATTGATTGAAGTAGTAGGAGGTTTACTACTGGGATACCATTACCTATTATTGACTGAGGTACTACTCGGACACCACAGCGGACTTACTATTGCTGACTCATTATTACCGAGTCATATTACTATTGAAGATGTTCAGTGCTATAGGGAATTATGAGTTACTATTACTGAGGAACTATGGGGAACTATCATGTGGTACGACTACCGGGGTGATGCCTAAACTATGACGAGCTATTACTATTCAAGTGTTGAAGGCATTACTATTCAATTATGGATACCCAGGTATTACTCTGGACTACTACTACTCAGGTCTTAATACTGAAGGTATTTCTGAGTTATGACTACCTGAGATATGCGAGCCTAGAGATTATGAGATTGAATCCAGCATATACCAGAATACTCCGATCATGGAGATTATTGGTAAGCAGGATGAATAAAACAGGACTAATAAGGACTGAGTTATTCCGGATGTGTTTGTTTGGGTTCCTGGGCCTCTGTGCTACCCTAAATAGGCAAGTGTCTGGAACTCCAGAAGCAGTGGTGATGACATTACAGTATGGCTTTTGGTACTTGCTTGTGCCTGCTTGTGCCTGCCGGTGTCTGTATCAAGATACATTGAAGGATGAAAAGTGTATAAGGCCAGATCGTCTTGTCATCTTAATCATCACCTTAATTACATTGGCTGCTCAACAATCTTCCAAGAAATCTAGTGCTCCAAAGGACAACTTCTGGACGCTAAAGACCAAGTACGGACGGTCACCTGCTTGTCATTGCTTAAGCATGAAACCAGTCTAGTATAATTCAATCATGGTCTGATTTCGAGAGCCATGGAAGAGATTCGTTGCATCTATTTCTGCAATACATACCCTGATTAACATACTCTGATTAACATACTCTGATTAACACATACTCAATCTAGTGAAGGTGTAGAACTGGTAAGCATGAACTAGAAGAATAGGCAGCAGTTTTAGTATGGTGTAGTAGTACTATAGATTCCCTTATAATCAATACAATATAAGTACGCTGCGGTACACTCTAAATGCTCTAAAATACACTGACTAGAATACTTGTTATGAGTATAGTAGTACCACAGAGTGACAAGGAATATTATTGTAGAGCAGGTCATGCCTAAGAATGCAATGAACGAATTGAAAACTCACATTTAATAGCTCGGATAATACTGTGGTAAGTCATGAAGTATTAGAGTGGCGTTGTGCTGTGTTGCAGACGTTCAAGTATATATGGCTCGACTATCAGATCTGAATTGTTCGGTAATTTGTGTACTGGAGTATAAGAATGAACAACGAACACAATTGAATATTAGTACCAGAGGCCTACAATACAAAACGACACATGCTTCCATTTATTTCTTAGATATGGTTTAAGTCATTAGCCTATATTTCAACGAGTGAAAGATAGACATTGCCTTGGGCACTAGGACTCTAAACTAAGGACTCAGTCTTTTAGCTAGTATCTATCTATGGCCTGAACATAGGCCTTATGATAGGAAAACAGCATATAGATAAGGCGTAAAGATAAATGTTTAGAACATGCATAGTTAACTGTTCCTACTAATCCTGCCAGTGCTCACTACCTATGTTAGTGTGATACAGTGTTTTTGAAAACTATTCAAACCACACTAGCAAATTAAACAAACCAATCATTCAAAAAGTATCGTACACCTTTCACTCCAGTTCCTTTCGGTTTTGAACCTTGACTGATATTTCAAGACTCCTAGATTTATTACCTATTAGACAATCATTTAAACTTAACATTTCATCACATTAAATTGTGATTAAAGTTGGTGTGAAACATTACCATTTGGTCTGAAAGAGTGTGCGAAGGATTGCGAAACATTTTGTCGCTTTGGTTTGAATAGTTTTCAAAAACACTGTATGAAATACTGTAGACCTAGAGAAAGACTGACCATTGCAGCACCATAGACCGAGACTTACTTGACTTGACTCCAAATACTCAACTACTTGACCCATCATGTCTCAACTACAAGAAATATTTCAACCAGAATGCTGGAGCAGATACCCCCCACTAAGAATGAGTATGAATAAATCTATGAGTGAAGATTTCTCTATGAGTGAAGATTTCTCTGAGTGAAGATTTAATGAAGATAAAGTAGACCGAGACGCGACCCCTGGCCATGATCCCGCGAGAGCGCTCAACTGAAATTTTCGAGCACTGGATTCCTCGGGTGTACGTCTAGTGCGTATCACACCACATTACGCCATCAATGTATCTAACCATCTGACCATGGGCACTTACGCACATTATGTTTCACCACATCATTAAATACACACACTGTTCAAATACATTCAAGTATATTTAACCACAAGCTTGAATATAATCAAATATGTTTTGCATACGTAAAAATGGTTCAGCCACAAGATTCAATATTTTTAAGCACAAGATTTAAATTTCAATGTTTCAAATGTTCAAAATCAAAATTTCTTTGTCCTAGTCTTTTGGCACTACGTTGCACCTCTTCGCCTCGTGTTCCATTCGCGCACGCTGCACCTGCCTCTAGCGACCGCGTCGGCCGCAACCTCTTACTCTCCACACCAATTTCCACCCATCACCGTGGAGCCAGTTGTTTGACCGGCAATCGCGTACTTTGCTCCATAGTCATCCATTTCCCTACTCATCTGATCCACAGCTCCACTCGTGTGATCGTCTCCCCCACTCATCCACCCATCTACCGTCCACCATGGCGCCTCAGATGAAGGGCTTGAACCAGTTCATCTTGGATCTCCGAAACTCCAATAATGCCATCGAAGAACGCAAGCGGATCAACCTTGAAATCAACAATATCCAGGCCAAGTTTGCGCTGCCTAACATGAACTCTTACTCAAAGAAAAAATACGTGTGCAAGTTGATCTATATCCACTTGTTGGGGCTTACTGATGAAGTGAGCTTTGCATTAGACCATGCGTTTCCACTTGTGGCCTCCAATAACTACCTGGAAAAGCAACTCGGCTACATTGCCGTGTCGGTGTTTCTCCGAGGCTCGGCGTCTCCGAGGGAATACCTTGATGCCTGGATCTTGCGCTTGAGCAGGTACTTGGTCAAAGATCTCCATACCAATTCCGAGGAAACCAATGCCTTGGCATTGCTGTTCATAGCATCGTCGCTTTCGGGCTTGGGGCCCGACACTCGCATCCTGGATTCCGACTCTTCCATCGATATGTGGACTGATTTGTCCGAGTTGGTATACGGGTTATGTGTGTCGCCTATCTCCGTGCCCATGATCCGGAAAAAGGCCTTGCTAGCGCTCCTGCTGCTTCTTCATTTGTATCCTCTGCTTGTGGTCGCCAATGATAATTGGATTCCTCGGCTCTTGACGTTGCTAGACGACTCCGACCCGGGCTTGGTATTGTGCGTTGTGCCATTGGCTCGGCTTTTGACCTCGCTCAAACCCAAATTCGCCAAGTCCTTGACTCCAGCCATAGCGAACCTCTTGTACTCTTTGGTGGTGGAGGGCCAATGCCCGAAAGACTACATTTACTATGATGTTCCTGCACCGTGGTTGGTGGTCAAGTTGTTGCAGTTGGTGGAACATTTTTTCTTGCTTGAACCACATTCTGCCTTGGAGCTAGTGTCTTTGGATCTGCAGACCGTGTCACACCTTCGGCTGGTGGTGTCGAAGTCGATCCAGAACGCTTCCAAGCCTGCACCTGGACAGCCCCATAAAAACTCCCAGGCCTCGATATTGTTCCAGGCCGTGGCCCTTGCCTCGTTTCTCGATGCCTCTCAGGAGGCCATTTCCGGTGCTACGTTAGCTCTTATACAGCTACTCGACTCACTTGAAACAAACACTCGTTATTTGGTGTTGGATGCGTTGATCAAGCTTTCTGCCCGGTCTGCACATAGGGCCCCATTTAAGGACTACTTGGACAAGATCTTCAACTCCTTGAACGATAAAGACATCTCGGTAAGGAAGAAGGCCTTGGACCTTTTGTACATCATCTGTGATGAGAACACACACACACAAATTATCACTACACTCTTGAACTACTTTGTGGGCGCCGAACCGTCCCTACGCAATGATATTTCAGTGAAGATAGCGGTTTTGGCCGAGCAATTTGCCACGGATTCCATTTGGTATGTTTCTACCATGCTCCGTTTGCTTTCGGTGGGAGGTCATAGCTCCAAAACAAATGCAGGAGTCAATGGCTTATCGTCGGGCGGAGAAGTCTGGGAACGCATTATCCAGATCATTGTCAACAATGAGGATCTCCAGGTCAAAACGTGCAAATACATCATTAACCTCTTGAAGAAACCGGATTCGGCCACACCCGAGAATCTCGTTAAGGTGGCTGCATTTGTGTTGGGTGAATTTGGCTATCGCTTGAATAATGACGATCTGCCCGAACAGTTTGGCATTCAGGCCCAGTTTCTGATCCTTCTGAAGTGCTACTCGTCGTCCATATTGCTGACCAGGCCTCTCCTTATGAATGCGTTCCTCAAGTTGCTCACACGGTTCCCGGATGAAAACTTTGTCCCAGACATTTTGGACCTCTTTGAGCTGGAGTCGTATTCCTTGGACTTGGAGGTACAAACTCGAGCCCATGAGTTCCTCAAGGTAGCCACGTTGCTTGTGAATGGCTCCGAAAAGGAACGAGAGTTTGCTCGCTCGTTGGTGCAGCCCTTGCCTCCATTCGAAAGCAAAAAGAACAACTTGGTGGACAAGTTAGGCCATCTCACCATGATTGGAGGAAAATCGTCTTCGTCGCTCAATGTTCAGAAGTCTGAACCATCCAAAACAGGCACGAGGACGAAGCTAGAGGAAACGGTCGTGGACGGTATGCTGGAAGAAGAATCCGACCCGTTTGGAGACGAATCACCCACTCCTCCTTTGTCGCCCAATTGGTACGATGGGTACCACCGCATGCTCCAATTTGATGTGGGGATTTTCTACGAGGACCAATTGGTGAAGATCACGTACCGAACCGTCCGGGACGGAGCCACAATCAAAATCAGCTTCACTATCATCAATAACGCAGCCAAATCTGCCGACGCTTCCATCACCGCGTTCTTGGTGCAGGACTTGCACATTCCTAACTCCAATGGACTGGAACCCAAGTACTCCGTGACATTAACCAAAATGCCCACCCTGCAGATAGCTCAAAAATCAGTAATGGAGCTCACGGTCAAACTTCGAGAGATAGTGGAGAGCAAGGATGGACCGATCATCTGTATGAGTTACAAGTGCAGCGGGTCATTCAATACGTTGAACTTGAAGATCCCTGTTGTCTCCACAAAGTTTATATCGGGTACGTCGATGAGTTCACTCGAGGAATTCAAAAAGAGGTGGGTTCAAATTGGCGATACTTTGGGTCCTGATTTGGGTGAGTACAAGGGTTTCATCACTGGAACCCACCGCAGGACCAGCTCCAATATAGTGATCATGCTCCAACGCTTGGGCTTGGCCATTATTCAGAGCACACCCGATGAAATCCCACGTGTGGTAGTGCTCGGTGCAGGAATCCTCCGGACCCTTCTGGCCAACTACGGGGTTTTGGTGTCGATGCGGGGGGATGACGATGAGTCTAAGCGAATCGAGTTGACTGTGAGAAGCACCAGTGAAATGGTGCCGCGCATCATCTTCCACACTATAAGAGAAGTGTTTGACTTTAAGCATTAAAGTCTAAATGAAAAATTGTTGGAGACAGAGCTCTTGACCTATACTGACACTGACCAGATCCAAATGAAACCTTGCTTTCTCCAATTTTTTCCAATGTCTGCATTGGCTCATGACTGGCATTGAGTGCTTTTTCCTATTTCAGATATTGCGGAAAAGTGTTTTGCCTAAACAGGCAAGATGCTGCGCGGGGCTCTGTGTGCAGGCCGTTTTTGCAGCCGGCCCGCTCTCATGTTTCCAGATCGGGTAGTGTTCCAACAGCAGGCGACTTTCCATATTCTCCACCGCTGCAGACTTATAAGCGAGCATCTGCTGTGGAATCAAATTTAAGGACCCTCTCGATACCTCTAGCTTTCGACCTTCCAGCTCCCAATACCTTCAGTTCTCAATACCCTTTCTTAGTCTAGGCCTGTCAGTTCACTCACAGCTACACTAGCAATACATCCCAGTCACAACTACACACACAGCCAACTCATACTCTACTACACTTACTCGTTGTCTGCTTTAGTTTGTTCAGCATGTGGTCAATCTCTGCTCTCACGCTCCTCCTTGCTATACTACAGATCACCGTATGCGCGCCGGTGACCAAATACCAGACGGTCACTGCCATCACCAATGCTGATGGGTCTCCCTACACATGGTCTCCGAATCAGGTTGCTAATGAAGCCACTCCCACGGCCACCGTTGCAGCACAGGCTGCTGCCACGACTCCTTCCACGGCTTCATCTTCTGGCTCCAATTCTTTCATGGGTTTCTTGAATAGTCTTGCATCAATGCTCTCCGATTCTGGTTCTTCCGGAACAAGCACTCAAACGGGAAGTGGAGTTTCTGGAACTTCTTCTGACTCTTCCAGCTCGTCTGGTTCTGGTTCTTCTTGGGGCTCTCTTTTTAGTCTGCTTCTTGAGAAACTCGGTGGTTCTTCTGGATCTACCAAGTCTTCTGGTGCCAATGGTGCCTCTTCTGGGTCTTCTGGTGTTTCCTCCGGCTCTGGATCTTCTAGCTCCTCTTCTGGGTCTGGCTCTGGGTCCGGCTCTTCTGCTGTTGCATCTCCTCTGACCAAGGCACCTTCCTCTTCGTCGTCTTCGTCAGACTCCTCTAGCTCAGACTCCTCAGACTCCGGTTCTAGCTCCTCCGGTGACGTCTACGATGCCATCTACAACTCCAGTGAGGATATCGACAAAGACTTTGCCAAGGCCATCCTCGACTCGCACAATAAGTACAGAGCGTTGCACGGAGTCAGTGCGTTATCGTGGGCTCTGGGCCCATACCTGTACGCCAAGAACAACGCCGATAACTATGATTGCTCAGGGGTTTTGACCCACACCCATGGACAATACGGTGAGAATTTGGCCGCAGGCTTCTCATCTGGCCCTTCTGCCGTGCAGGCCTGGTATGTGGAGGGCGAGACCTACGATTACTCCGCGCACAACGAATACAACCATTTCACGCAGCTTGTATGGAAGGCCTCTACGCAGGTGGGATGCGCCTACAAAGACTGCTCTGCAGAGGGCTGGGGCAAGTACGTTGTGTGTGAGTACAGTCCGGTAGGAAACGTGATTGGACAGGAGGCAGACAATGTTCTTCCCCTCACCTCGTAAATACATTTGATCGTATCTAGTGTAGTCACTTAATCTGTGTCTAGTCAATCAAGAATAGATCCTGGGACCAGGGACGGTATACCCAGAATCATAGACTCCTGGTTGTAACAGAAGCGGAACATTGATTACCAGTGCATCACAAATTGTCTATCATGTTAAGTGCTATACGTCTGTAACTGGTGATATGTTAGCTGGTACAGGTATTACACTAGATATACGATGTACACACAACTCAAGTATGAGATAAATTTTCTAGGAGTTTGAAGCTAATCATATTTAGATCTAGGCTTCAATATGGTGCCTCAATATGATTCACCTTACCTTAGGCTTCTGTTGTCGGTATTAGACATCAGACAGTACCAGATTTCTTAGGCCCATTTCCCCACCGTTGTTTAGTCTTTCTTAGTCCTACTTGGGTCCTAAGTAAAACCCTAATTATTTCTTAAAATTAATTGGACTTGTTTTATTGGATTTTCTTAGATATTTAAAGTATACGTGAAGATTCTCATTTCTCCATTCATCTCGTTATGTTCTTTTCGAAATACCGTTTTGTCTCAGTATTAAAATCCTGCGCGAAACTGTGAACGACCCAAGCATTACTTTCCGTAAACCACAAAGTACCTTAGTAAGTAGCATACGCCAGAAATATAGAGGCAAAATTTTCTTGTCGGGGTAAAGGGCATTCTTTACCAAAAAAGGCATTTGTTGTTTCTTAATTACTGCTAAATGCCTGCTCATGAGGTGGTGATGGTTCACTCAAAGGTTACCCAATCAACCTAACGGTAGGTTGGTTTCTTTGAGAAACCAGACTAATCATTCGCTCTAAATAGTCAAATAATTATTAGCAGATTAGTTGAATCTGATAGTAGAATAATTGACTTTGCTAGTAGTCTAGGAGCAATGTACTTCGACCAAACATTAACCAAACCCTTGTCCATAAACCTTCCCTAAACTGACAGACAGACAGTTGAATTGGTTTGCACCTGTTCAACTTCCAGATCAATAATCAGAGAGATGGTCTTAGGCATATGAGGTTTGGGTCTAGAAGCAGACTTGGACCTACATTGGAATATGGCCTATAGCATTGCCTTTTTCCCTCATGATAATTAGCCCTGGTTCTAAAAGCTCGTTCATTTTCAACCCATATTATTGGTTCCGCTATTAATTCAACTGTCAATAGAGCCAAGTTGAACTATGGTCCCTTATATATCAGTAGAACTTCCCTTTTTCTTTCGTAATACTAGGTTCAGGCCCAGATCGGATTCCAAAGAAACCCCGTATACGAACTTGAGTCTCAGTAGACCAATCTTAGACCAAATTAAGATTAGACCTTATAACTCATTGGACTTAGACCCTTATTAGATATTCTTATCAAGGGAAGTTCTTGAACCTTGACTAGAGTGCCTGACCTAAGCCTCTGTTGGACCATAGTATTCAATCCACTTCGACTTTGGAAAAGCCTTAGAAATGGGTTTGATTAGATCTTCTTCATCCTTGAAAGACCTAAGTATGACCTTTTCCCATTTATATGCCTTCATAAAACCTCCTTATTTAGATCTTAGACCTCACCTTTTTGATGTCACTCTTGAGGCTTTAGACTTGCATATAGCACTGTCCAATAGATTTGGACCTTTCCTTGAGACCGCCTCATTACCCTTAGACTTTATGAAAGAGCTAGACCATGATCTCGACTTATCCTCGTGGTTCAAATAGGGGAGTTTGGGAAAGTACCCCGGCACAGAGGTAGCTCCCAAGGTATTTTCAACTCGTATGCCCCTAAGCAAGTCCGCCCGAGACCAGCCACGGTTCTGCTCTTGCACTGCGTTCAGTATCATCCTATGCAACTTCGTATTGTGACACACCATCTCTACTGCTCCTCTCATGTAGTCTTGAAGAAGCGTTTTCTGCTCTTCCGTGACTGCATAGTCATGGAATTTGAAGAAAAAAATGCCACTTACCTTTGAAACACCTTCATTTCCAGTCACCTCATGGAGCATCTTATGGAGCGTTCGCTTGACGAGTTTCCGGTTCTTGTCTCTGCTCGCCGCAGTGCCACACGGTATGGGAACGGTCTTGAAGAAACCGTCTTTGGAATATTTACCTCTATATTTTTGAAAATTCTGCAGAAGCACGGGGTCGTTCAATATGGCGCTGCCGGTATTGGTGAAGGTGAAGGCCACATTGGACTTGCGGATGCAGCAGAGGTGGTGGTTTTCGGGGAAAAATTTTAGCGTAAAGAATTTGTTCTGGCTCACGGTGGGGAATTTGCGGTAGAGATGCTTTTGATGGACGTACACGTGGCCAGCGGAGTCGATGCCTCGGATATCGGTTGGCTTGTCCGGAAGCCTCTGCTGTGTGATGTGAGGGAGCAGCTGCCAAGGGATGGGGCGGACAGGCTTTAGAGTAACCGAGAGGGTAGAAGAATGAGAAATCGCTTTCGGTAGAAGGGACACAATGGGCGCAGGTTTGATGTATTTAGAAGGCGGAATCATGGAATCGTGTCCGAGAGGCATCACCTCATGTAGTGAGGAAAAGGCGATATCACGCGAAGGTCACGTGACACACTTTCTGGGGAGCCCAGCCCAAGGCCCGATAAACGAAACACCAATAGTTTTATATTAGTCGTCCAGTTCTGTAGCCCAGAGAACAACGCTCGTGTCTGCAGTAGCCATGTTGAGTAATTTGGGGTTGAAGGCCACCACTTTCGACATGCCCTGGTCACTAGGAAGCACGCTTACTGGACTCAATGTCTGGACGCGTTTCTCACGTATAAGGTCCTTTCTCTTGAGCACAGAAAGATCAAAAACCGCAAGGGATCCGTCAGGCAGCCCGGCCATGACAAACTTGCCATCGGGTGAAAAGCATGCGGAACCAGAACTGGAATACTGGCACTGGAACCACCGGTTGCGAGCCCCGCCGCGCACCTCCAACTTACTGATCATCAAGCCCTGAACAGCATCCAAAATATAGTGATGAGACGAGTTGGTGGCAATCAAAATGTACTTTCCATTATTGGAAAACTCCAACTTGGTCCATTCCTCGCCTGCATGTGCCTTGACACTGGTATAGATGAAAGGGCCTCGTTCAAACTGCGCCAAATCGTACAAGGCCAACGTCCCCGAGTCCGAGCTAATCGGAGGTTTGGCAACGGCAAACACAATGCCATGGGGATCATAGCCAACCACGGATTTCTGGCCCACAGCTATATTGCCCATCGGGGTCAGCGTTCGTAGGTCCCATAGTTTCACCGTATGGTCGATCGAGGACGATAGAAACGTTTCAGACACTGGATTGACCTCAAGTGATATCACCTGGTCCTTATGGCCCCGGAAGTAGCGTATGTATGTCTTTGTCTTGAGGGAAAGGTAACGGATAGAATGGTCAGCATCTTCAGAGTCAGCAGCAGGAGTGGATGCATACAAGCAATTGAGTTCATTATGAGAAAAACGGGCCAAGTGGGCTCCATATTTCTGCGACTGGACCTCCTTGTATCGCGTCCCTTTGTAGCAGTCGTAAAGCTGGATGGTCTTGTCCACGCCTGCAGAGAGGAGGTACTGGCCGGAGTCGTCGAAGTCCAAGCTGGACACGGACGCATCTTCATGGTACGAGAGGTTTTTGGCCGGTCGGAAGCTGGAGAGCACTTCACTGGTGACGGTCACGCTGGACGTGGACCTTTTGCTCATGAGAGATATTAGAAGTAGTGGTGGTAGTAGAAGTAGTATTGGTAGTGGTAATAGTGGTAGTGCGCACTGAGAGATGGAGCAGACTGAGACATACATACATTCATGCATACAGATAGATTAAGAGAGGGTATACACGGGTATATATAGATAATGGAATCACGAATAAATACTCAGAGGACATATACAGATGATATGATTTGGTAGCCTAGTTAGGGAATACTTCATTTCCTGGATTTCTGTGTTGCTTTATCTAGTTGGATGGCTTGGCGTTGTATGCAGGTTTCTATATGAGTATAGGCTTAGTCATTTGCTTGGACTGACGGATAGCAGTCAGTGATACAGCTTTAGTTGCATCTTCTAGATAATTCATAATTATGCCACTTCAGTAGGTAGCCCTCTAATGTACCGCCAATTACTTCCCAGTTTCTAGATACTCTAGTGTAGCGTAGGAACATCACTATCAAGCGTACACTCATACTCTACAGTGCTCGTACCAGGAACATTCAAGCTTTCTCAAAGCCATTATGGCTCACTAACTTATTAATATCTTGATATGTTTAATGTATTCCTTGCTATTAGACTCCCAATGGTTGTATACATAATACTGGTAAGACTACAGATCTATTCCTGAGCTAATAAAAGAATTGTAGTATTATAGTGTTGGCAGTAAGGTGGAATAGTATATATATGGCCCTTTACTTCATTATCGCATAAGGAGATAATTCACTATGTGTGATTAGTATACATAGCCACGCATATCTCTCGTACTCTGGAGTATATAGTACTGGGTAACGGACTACTCTTTAATGGCCCATACATTTGGAATTTTTGAAGATACGGATCAGAACTTTCGAGAGAGATAATATAAGAGAAGCCGTTTAAGAAAATAATCAAGAGAAATTATTTAAGGAAAATTCTAAAGAGAATTTATTCTGGTTAAGCTTGATGATAGACTTGGTTTTTGTAGGTGCGAGTTAGAGGTAGGTGCCAGTGAAGACTTGGCCAACCAGAAAGCATTTGTCGAGCACTCATCATAATTCTGAAATTCTGATTATTTATTCCTTTTTAAAGCCCAAGAAGTTGGGCAAAGTACTGGTCATCGCTTCTGTTTTGGTTCTGGTCATGGACTATTTTGCTTCTAAGTTTTGCAGCCGAATTGAAACTGCGTATGCCACAACTGGGAGACTGTGTAAGTTTACAGTACTACAATTCAATAACGCATCGTTCAATATGGTTATTACTCAAATCAAGTATTCAGTGCATTTTAATGAAATTAAGGTACACGTAAAGTTAGTATGGGTAGGGCACTTGACTAAGCACTGTGGCTGACATAGTAGAGATAGTCAACGCGTTAATGGGATTCCATAAAGGTACTCCCATCTAGGTATCACCGATACACATACGTATATGGTATAGCGTAATTCCCTTAGAACTGAAAGGCTAACTTTTCTCAGAAGACTCTCAGAAGACTTTTGAAACAACCAGTACTTAGTCTATCAGGATCTATGGTACTTGGCATTAGATACTCAAATGATAATAAGATTTTGGGGCATACATTCAAGGCATGTAATTTTAAACCGACCCTAAACAACATCCTGCCAAGTCCAAGTCACCAAGTCGAATTCAATGGATGCTATGAGAAAGATAGCAATGGAAAGAAGTACTCTATGAGACTCGGTCTTATATATTTTGGTTAGGAAGATAGATACCGACACTAGAGGCCAGTAGTCAACTTAACCAACACCAAGAATACTGAGAATACTGGTGTATTGGCAAGACAACTTGTATGGGGTACGATTGACCTATCGAATACATGTTTAGGTAAGACTGTAAATGGCCACGAACACCCGACTACCTCGTACTCAGTATCTTGAAAGCTACACACTGTAGAAAACATGAAATGATGGCCCACCAATAGTTACTCTACTCTACTCTAATATAATCAAATATTCTACTATACCACTCCAATCCTCCACTCCGTTCATTCCTCCACTCCAATTACCTCTATACATTGACTCTCTACTTAGGCAGGACACACTAATTCAACCTATCTTGTCTACTTCAGTATATATGACCCATGGAAACCTATAGTATCCTAAACAGCATGTGGCATCGTTGTCTTAACTATGAGAGCAGTTCCAGTCTCAGTCCGTCTCTCACTGTCTCCGTCTCGTTTTTCTCGGCCACTCATTCTCACTCATTCTCACTCTCCCTCACTCTTTTACCCTCACTCCCTCTGTCAGTGTTCGCGGCTTGTATCGTCAAGCCTTGCTCACGCGGCCCACCCAAATAGTCTACTCCTATTCACCCCGCCATTGATAAACCGAGCACGAGTCTCCACCGCACCAATCAACTAGTGCATTGGTACTCCACAATACCAACATACCAACATACCACATTATACTAAATCAAAACCACTGATTCTAATACTTACTGATTCTTTACCTTACCGGATCACACGAATTTAATCAAACACCGCTCGATTACCTACTCACTATCTAGCCCTGTCTGAGCAACCTATCTGAGCAACCTATCTGAGCTAATAGATCTGAACCATTAGATCTACCCTATACCAATTAGAATACCATGTCGACTCCTTTCAAGGTAAAGGCCATATACGAGTACAAGTCAGATTACGACGACGACCTCTCGTTTTCCTCCGGCCAGGTGATCACTGTGACCGAGGTGGAGGATGAAGAATGGTACTCGGGCACATATGATGGTCTCTCGGGAATGTTTCCCAAGAACTTCGTCCAGCTTTTATCGGAGCTGTCCGAGACTGTACCAGAGCTTGAAGAAGAACAGGATAATGAGGTGCCAGAGTCGCTGAGTAAAGTGGCGCATTCTACAGTGGACGAAAAGGTGTCTGCTTCCGAGCCTGTCACAGAGCCCGTTTTAGATCCTATGACAAAACCTACTCCAAATCCTGTTACAATTTCAGAGTCTACCGAGTCTGCTATTGAGCCTATTTCCGATGTTAAATCTGTGCCAAAACAGCCAAGTGTTCCCAAAGTCCCCCTTCCGGTCCCTGGTCATGTGCCTATGCCCGGAAGCATGCCTCTGCAACGCGATGACCCTTATGCCATCAAAAAGCAGTTCATCGGTGCAGGAAAGTCGTCTTATGTTCCACAAGTCAAGCCTAGAAATCAGCCTGCTGTGCCTAGCACATTCAAGGAAGCACCTAGAGACCAGGAAATTGTCCGGGAGAGCTCCACCAAGCTGGACGACGAGCCCCAAGAGCAGCAAATGAGTTTAAAGGAGAGAATTAGCATGCTCCAGAAAAGACAGCAGGAAGAAGCAGAAAGAGAAGCTGCCGCACTCCAAAGAAGAGAGGAGCGCAAGAAGAAATCCGAGGAGGAGAAAAAGGCCAAGGCTGTTAAGGCAGAAGAAACTGCTCCGATTTCTTCTTCCTTGGATACTGATCCTGCTGACGCTACAGAATCTCCCGTGGCACGTCCTTTGGATCCCGAGTCAAAACCTCTGGAGGCTGACCACATTTCCATGCTGATCCCTAATGCTGCTGAAACAAGGGCTGAAGATTCTGATATCTCTGACGAAAATGCAGACCCAAGTACTAGAGACGAGGTAGAAGAGGCACATGAGGAACAGGAAGAAGAAGACGAAGAAGAAGACGACGATGAAGAGTTACGGAGAAAGAAACTTGTGGAGAGAATGGCCAAGATTTCGGGTGGACGCAACATGTTTGGAATGATGGGTATGCCTACACCGTTTGGCGGAGCTGCCTCGTCTAAGCCTGCCAAATCGGAACCTAAAGAAGTCCCGGAAAAGCATGATGAAGATCCCGTTGCTCCCATGAAGGCTATCCCCATTCCAGGCATGGCTGCTAGTACCACCTTGAAAAAAGATCTTGTTGAAGAGAATACTGAAACCTCTTCCCAAACTCCTTCTGTGGATGCTTCAGACGTGAAAGAAGAGGAACTTCCTGCACCATCCGCGGCACCCCCAGTGCCAGGATTCGGGTTAGATCCCCTCAGGCCTGCTGTCTCTGATGATAAGTTGGAGTCCCTGCCCCTCGCGCAGACCGACTCCTTGCCTATTCTGGCTCTGAAGTTGCCTGACAACTTGCACGAAGGAGAGGTAACGGGCTACGAAGCCGACGAAGATATCTCGGACCGTGGTGGTGTGCCTCCAGAGGAAGACGTTGTCTCTCCCCAGTTTGAGACGAAAGAGCCTTTTGCTGGTGGGGTACCAAGCCATGTACTGAATCCTCATAAGCATTTTTTACACGGTGAAGTGGAACCTCCTGCAGACTCCCCCTTGGCTCGAGTTGACTCGTTCTCACTGTCAGATGAATCAGACCTGACTACGCTTAAACCTTCCGAACACCCTGATATCCTTGAAGCTGATCGCGAGCCTGTTCATCCTCCAGTTGGTTTTGGCAATGCTTCGCCCAATCCTCCAACTCGTTCTCAGCCCCCTCCAATCCCAGCTCCAACATTCGAGAACCAAGAAAAGGCACTCCCAAGGGCTCCTCCTCCAGTACCCCCACCAACATTTGAAAATCAGAATAAGAGTGAAGCTCCAAGAGGACCCCCTCCGATCCCGGCACCTGCTCGGCCTACTCAAGGTGAAAAGAAGGCACCCCCACCGCCTCCACCTACAGATGCTGTGCCTACGAGCGTGGAACGTAACTTCCAGCAACTGCCAGCATTGCCTAGTGCCCCTCCACCAGTCCCAGTGGCTGCACCCTCACAGGTGAATGATGAGCTTATTTCCGATGGTCCTGAGTTTACAGACACTCAGCCACACTTCAAAGCTACAGAAAAGTCACAAACATTTTCTCATATGCCCCCTCCATCGGTGCCAATTCCGAATGTTCCAAGAAGAACTTCGACGTCTGGGTCAATCAAACGCAACTCGGTCGATTTGCACCTGCGCAGATCCCATGACTTTGGCACACGCACCAAGAGTGAGGTGAACCAAGCATCAGTGCATTTGGCACAAGTGAAGGAAGAGCTTGAGGAACTCCCAGAAACTTCAGGATGGTGGATCAAGAGCAACGTCCCAGACTCGTTGAGTGCAAAACTCGGAAGTGACCTCAGGTTCGAAGTGGACGAGCACGTGATTCAGAAGAGAGATGGCCGCCAAGTCATCTACAAAGATTACTATATTCTTTTTTACGACCTCTCGCAACTTATCATTGAATTGATGTACCAGAGCGACGATCCAAGAAGCTCAGTGCAGGTGACCAATGTCGATACCAGAGATGAGCCCCATATCCGGAAAGATGTGTTACATGAATACAGCACCAAGTTGGGTGTGCACAGTTCAGACTTAGCACAAGCCTTGATTGGTAGCAGAGTCAGCTCTGGATTGCTCAGAGAAGTATTTACCAAATTGAAGGCCAATTACCCCAGTGTGATCTTACCAATCGGTGAAAAGGGCTACGGTGCAACCATATACAAGAACAACAATGGTCATGTTACACAAGTGGATGACATCCGCCCTGGAGACGTATTGTGTATGAAAACAGCCAAGTTCACCAGCCACAAGGGTCTTGGTGGGCTCAGCTCCAAAAGTGTTGTTCTAGGCGAAGGAAGCGAGATCTACTGCGCAGTGGTAACCGAATACGATTCAAAGAAAGAGAAGGTGCGGGTTGTGGAAACTGACCGCAGCGGAGTGGCCAAGAAGGAGTCGTATAAGTTTGGAGATATGAAGAGTGGCCGCGTGAGGGTCTTTAGAATTGCTGAGCGTGACTCCATTGGATGGCAGACATAATGTTGCAGATCGGGTTGTTCCATTTAGGGTGTTGTCTTAAGTGATCTTCATTCAACTCAAATCACTTTGGGTCAATTCAAGTCACCTCAATTCATCTTGATTCGAAGTTCTTGACCGTGACAGTAGTTCTGCAGATCACTAGCAACCAATAATCTACCTCCGATGCTTGTTAATCTAGTATAGCTATAAATTGAATAACAAATTTACTAAGATTGATGAGGATTTTATTAAGAGTTTTAATGAAATATGGAGAGTTGAAGTATGTGTAAGTAAAATTGTATGATTTTGAGTGTAGGTAACCCTATAGTCACTGAAATAGATATGAGGTGCGAGTCGTTGAGAATATATAAACCAGTATCTATCCGAAAACATAGACGAATGTCTGTATTATCCAATTTGTTTACAAAGGTAACTATTAGTAATCATTAAGATGTTTACAAACACAAAACCATAAAGCCACAAAAACACAAAGACAGATATATATATATAGTGTTTGACTATCTGTTTAACCAGGCTTGTAGTGTGTGGGTTGAGAATGTGTGCGAGAGTGAGAGACAATGAGAGTCTGAGCATATGAAGAAAAAATGTGCTAAAAAAGTGACAGTGAGCATGTGGTCTGGCCACAAATGTACCCAAGGAGCACTAGATGCCCAAGAAACAACGAGGAAAATAAGATATTTATACGATTTATACTACTGGGCGGCGGAACTAGGACTACCTGCAGTACATCCCACCAAACTTCATAGCCACACACAGTCTCAATTCTTTACTTTTTATTTTATTTTTAATGCCGATCTCTATTGCTATTCTTTCTCAAGTGTTACTTCCACTCAGGCAGTGTCTGCAGGGACTCGTATCCTGACACGCTCGGTTGCTCGGCTATTACGTGACTCCGGCATATAGCCTTCTTCGGTACCTGAAGGCGGTGACCCCAGGCCCGTGCCTCCCCCGCAGCAATGGAGTCCTTAGCTGTACGTTGCTCGGCTTAGATCATATAGCACGGCTATTCACAGACCACGGCCTACGAACTATTTACGTTTCTGTTTAGGCTGATCCAATTGAACATACTCAGCGGAGGCATTCTATCCGTGTCCATTTTTTGTCTAATTTCTGTTCAAATCTGTTTAAACAGTCCAATTCAGTCCACTCCAGTTGTGTTCACTTAAATCCTCCTGATCTGGCGAATTGACCATGAGTATTTTGAAATCAGACTTCATCTTTTCCGTTAAGGAAGGCCAAGGCCATGAAACTAACTTGGCCACACTCGTGGGTGTTTTACAAGACGCTGGATTTGAGACCCAGGCTAGACCTGGCCTGAAACTCACCACGCTTGTATTTGCTCGCTTGTCCAATAAACAATATGAAGAGCTCTTGCGCAAGGAAATGCTCAATTGCCTTCAGTTTGGTGTCACTGCTCAGCCTGATTCTCCTTATGACCGTTTGCGCATCATCTATTCGTACTTGATGGAGCCAAAACTGAGCGGATGCTTGGAAATTACTCCTTCTACCGGTAAGTGGCAGTTTGTGGAGAACATTGTGCCAGTCAGTGGATATTTGGCCGGCGATAGTGTTGCTAACTGGGGTAAAAAGGTGGTTTTATCTTCTAGTTTGTCTACGTCTCTGTTCTACAACCTCTACGGGCCGACCGTCGCGTTGTACTTCGAGTTTTTGAATTTCTATATCGGGGCGTTACTTTTCTTGTCTGTTTTCGGTTTGTATGCCTATATCAAGTCCAAGCAGTACTCCATGACGTTTGCATTCGTGAACCTTGCATGGACAGTGGGTTTCTATATTTTCTGGAAACGCAGAGAAAGGTTCTTGACCAACACGTGGGGTGTGCAAAACTGCCACTTGGTGGACGAATATGAAGGTAAGATTGCCAAGAAACAAGAAACATCGTCTTCTCAAGTACAGAATGATCAAAATGCCGGCTTTAGGTTAGCTAAGGAGTTGGCCTTTGTGCCTATTGGTTTAATGTTTGCAGGGGTACTTGTCAGCTACCAATTGGCGTGCTTTGTGTTGGAAATCTTTTTGTCGGAGATTTATGCTGGCCCTGGAGCCGGGCTCTTGGTCCTTGCACCCACTGTTCTCATCGTTGTGTTTATGCCGGTGTTGATCAAGGTGTTTAATATTGTTTCAGACAAGTTCTTGGATTGGGAGAATCACGACAACCACAATCAGCGGGCTGACTCGTCCATCTTCAAGTCATTGTCATTGACTTTCTTGTCCAGCTACGTTCCGTTGCTCATCACCTCATTCATCTACTTGCCCTTTGCCCACCTCATCCAACCATACTTGCCCGTGATTCAATATTCCATCGCCTCCTCTATTAGAAGCGACCGGTACATGTACAAGTACTTGACCAAGCTCAAGTCGCAGAGTGAGTTCACCTTCAACCAGGGGAGACTCAATTCTCAGTTCTTCTTCTTCATTGTAACCAGCCAGGTCATTCAGTTGTTCATGGAGTACGTTTTGCCTTTGCTCATCTCGCATGGTAAGAAATTGTACGCTGCCAAAGTGTTGGGTGAGAAGGAGGCTGAACTTCCAGAAGATGCACCCGAGGAGAAGGAGTGGTTGCTGAAGGTCCGCCACGTAATTGGGTTACCTGAACAAAACATTAGTAACAGCTTCCAACGCTTGTTGGTTCAATTTGGATACCTTTCGTTGTTTGGCCCCGTGTGGACCCTTGCTCCCTTCATTTCCGCTGTGTTCAACGTCCTCACTTTCAAATTGGAAACATTCAGGTTGACCAGCGGTAAGTACTTCTGTCCCACAGTCACATACAGAGTGGATTCCATTTACCCTTGGGATATTGGGTTCTTGTCCTTGGCTTGGATTGGCTCCATCGTGTCACCATTGGTGACTGCCTTCTACCGTCACGGCACCAAACCGCCTAAGACCTTGGGCCAGTTTGCACTTGACAAGGCCAGCATTAATGTTTCATCTACCACGCGGTTGATTTTTGTGTTGTTCATTTCGGAACACTTGTTCTTTGCCTTGGTCTACTTTGGATCCAAGCTTCTGTCAAGCTTCAAGTCGAAACCCGAGATAAAAAACAGTTTTGCTGAGAACGAGGTTGAATTGAGAAAACGTTACTATGGTGAGAAGGTACAGTCCAAGGAGATCATCACTACAACTCCCGACTGGGACTCTTTGCCTGTTGAGCAAGTAGTTAAGCAGGCCAAGGTTGAAGAGAGACAAGCAAATTCAGAGAAGGAGGCTCAAGAAGCTAAGTCCAAACCCAATGCTGATTCCAACAAAAATGAACCAAAGCAAAATCTCAATGGTGTTTCTGGAGCATCCAGTGGTGTGGCTATTGCAGACAACCTGGCATTAACCAATAGATCTACCAGGTTGAGTGAGCTTGAGCGCAAGAAGAAGGAGTTGGAGGAAAAGAAGAAGGAATTGGCTCTGAAGCACACGTTGGAGTCGCAGATGAATGAGGGAGACCTGGTGATCAACGTGCCTAGCGATGCTGGTCCTTCTCAACAAGCCATCATTGATGGAGACAACCATATTTCCATGGACGATGTCAGGGATATCGAGAGGAAATTGAGCCAGAACAAGACCAAGAATACCGAGAGAAAACTGAGCCAAAAAGAGACGGGCGTTGAGAGAAAGCTGAGCAAGAAGGAATCCGTTGAACGCAAGACCACGTCCTCTGGCTCGAAGGACCATGAATCCGGCCCTCCTTCTGCCGAGCTGTCGGACTCTGTTGCTCTGAACCCCAAGCCCTCTAAGAAGAAGAGTTTGAAGAAGATCTTCAAGAGTAAGTGAGCATTACCTAACAATCAATGAACTGATAACTACAGCAATCGACAGAGTACACTCTCTACTTAGTCAAGGTTGCACGGTAGCCGCCACAGTGGCATTTTGTATAATTGAAGTAAATTATTAATTTGGTCAGTGTCCGTTTCTGGGAGGTCTGGCACCGAAGATGGAGCTGCCCACACGCACACTAGTGGAGCCTTGGGCAATGGCAGTAGTGAAGTCAGCACTCATACCCATACTCAATTCAAGAGCAATGTCGGGGTACTTTTCCGCCAAAATCCTCTTCAATTCGGCCAATGCCTCAAAGTCTTTGTTGATTCCTGACTCAGAGTTAGACTCAGTAAAAGAGCCAATGGTCATCAAGCCTAGGAAATTCAAAGACGACGCCTCTTTTTGGAGGTAATTGACCGTCTCATACACCTCGTCCAAGTTGTCTAGTCTGTATCCTGATTTCTGGTCTTCGTTGGATGTGTTCACCTGCAAATACACATTGATGGGCAGAAGGCCCGACTGAGCCCGGGCAGCCTGGAGTTTCTGGCACTTCCTCAAGGAATCAATGGTTTCCACCGCATAAAGGCTCTCGATGTCACGGCCCAAGTCCTTGCATTTGCCCGATTGCAAGCCTCCAATGAAGTGCCACTTGATATCCTTGGGGAGTTCTTTCGCCTTGGCCACCAATTCCTGGACGTAGTTTTCTCCGAAATGCCGGACGCCATGATTGTACAAACCCATGATATCGGATGCGGGCTTGAGCTTGGAGACGGCCACTAGGGTCACGGGCTGGGAGCTGGAGGTGCTGTTGACCTGACTCAAGATGTGCTCGTAATTGTGGATGAGCTCTTGCTGTCTCTCTGGAGTTGGCTGAGGGTAGGACATGTGGATTTTTCTGAAAATACTCCTGGTAATCTTAAAGTAAGGAGAAATCTGGCTGATTTGTAGGAGAATTGGAGGTTGGAGGGGGTGGAAGTAGATGCCTGGTGTTGGGGCTCTTCTAATACAACGGAACATGGAGGTGGAAAACGAGCCAGTCGGATGCGAAAAAAGAAAGCTCCGCGACGGGGAATTGAACCCCGGTCTACCACGCGACAAGCGGTAATTCTAGCCACTAAACTATCACGGATTTTGTTGAATTTTGAATTTACGGAAGCGTTGGACGAGAGTAGACCAATGGAAATGTCCTTTTTACGAAGGTGAAATCAAAGATTCCAAAAAAAGAAGCCTTTTCATTGATAGTTTTAATAAATTATTGAATATCAATGAATAAGCGAGGATTTTGTCTCAGTGGAGAAAATCACTTACTATTCCAATTAGGGCAGACCGGGCCGTTTTTGAAAAACGTTACCCCAAGTTTGCCTATCCTTCTGCAGTACACGCACGCGGCCCAAGCAGAAAAAATTGTCAAAAGCAGTGCGACTAACATCTCATCGGAGCATACGTACTCGGTATTTCTCAGAGCACACGCACTCACCATGTCCGACTCCGTATACACCGGCAACGACTTCGACGAAAAGGTCAGAAAACAGGTGGAGTTCTACTTCTCCGACTCCAACCTCCAATCAGACAAATTCTTGTGGAGAATCTACGAGGCCAACGATGGCTGGGTGGAGTTGAAGACCATCTTGACCTTTGGCCGTATGAGACAATACCGTCCGGAAGAGAGGGTGATTGCTGCATTGAAGGAGTCTGACAAGCTCACATTGTCGCCCAACGAGGATCTGATCAAGAGAAAGGACCCATTGAAGGAGTTCAGCGAGATCAAAAACACGCGTAAGAGAAACTCAGTGCACATCGAGGGCTTCCCCACGGAATTAAGCCAGGAGGATGTGGAGAGCTGGTTCAACACCAAGATTGTGCCCCACTTGCCCAAGGAGAAGAGTGTCTGCTCCGTGCGTCGGATCAGATCCAGAGCCAACAAGGAGTTCTTTGGTGTGGTTGACGTGGAGTTCCACACGCTCGAGGACGCAGAGTACTTTTTGAGTGTTTCGGTAAGCTACAACGAAGGAATCGTCTCCGAGGACAAGGTTGAGGACAAGAAGGACCTTTTGAAGAAGATGTCGCTTTTGACCTTTAGACAAATGCGGGAGTCGGGCAAAAGATTTGGCGTCAACGATGTGACCAAGAGACGCAATTCTTTCAAGGACAACAACAGGAAGAAGATGAGAAATGTGGTTAAGAAGGACGAGGAGAACGTGAAGGATGAGGAGAACGTGAAGGATGAGAACGTCAAAGAAGAGAAGGACGTCAAAGAAGCTGACGAGAAAGAAGTGAAAGACGTGAAGGAGGAAAAAGAAGTTAAAGAGAACGAGGAGAAGGAGAAGGCCGAAAAAGAGGAATAAGCCTCGCATATCTTTTATAGACATTAACACTCGCCAGGATAATTCCGTATAGTAAATATCACCTAAGTGGTCTAGCTGAGCCTTGATAGTATAACTAAATGTTTCAGAATTGAGTCATAATAATATAGATCGAACATAAGGATATAGTTTAGACTCTAGGTCATGAGTACAAGTTGGTATATGCATAGGTTACAGATAGATGTATCTCACGTACAGATATCCCATGAGTATACACTAGTACTAGAACTAGAACTTATCATTTTAGCTACTCTGTTTGTTTTCTCTATACTATTACTTTACTCCGTACTGAACATTCGATGCACGATAGTTTAGTGTATTTTACTATAGTTGACATAACTACTACACTGCCACTGTACAGCTATACTCTACTCAAGGGCTGTATTCTTAGGAGAAACCTACACCTATGCGTGGACATTAAAATGTTAAATTTGTATTCTTGGATAGGGATCCAGAGATCGAGAGTATACAGACTGTAGGGGAGGCCTGCAACTTACTACTCAGCTTACCAATTGGTTTCTATCCACGTTACTACAGGCCCGAAACTAGCCATACTATCTTTAACACCCGCTCTTTCTCTCCGATCTTTGTCTAGGCTAAATTTATCTTTCTACTCTACTACTTAATACTAAATTAATACGCTAATACAGCTCTATAGTACTACCATAATTCTGTTCTGTTTATGGACAAACACTATACTCGAAATTCCACTGCAATATGTACTAAGTTTGGTGTTCTAAGTTACGCTGCTGTTATGTCAATATTAGCTTCCTCACACTTTTTATAGACTAATCGACAAGAAAACAGTATGTGACATATCACAAGATGCTACTGGTTAGTTGTAGAATTCCATACGCAGTATTTTTAGCTCAAGAAGTATATAGGTGATTTGCGCCAAACCAAGCTCATAGATATTGACCCTTATAGGCTTTTATAAATGTGCCTTGATTTTAAAATCTACATTGACTAAATAAAAGAATAAGTAAGTGGTATGAGAAGTGTAGGTGTCTGGGAACCCATAGGTGAACACTCAGTGCGGTTGTAATTGTATTGACTTTACCTCTCCCCCAAAGTATAAGTTAGAGTCAAAACAAGGTAGTGAAGAACTGTGAGTGAATTATTTGACTTACTATCACAAAAGAGAAAAATGTAGGAATTACAATAGGGGATACAGAGGAATAAAAGCAAAGCGGCTAGGAGTATGATTAAGAGGAGAGACTCAAGTATCTTTAATACTAATTGGTGTATACTTCTTTTGGATAATACCTTGATATGACCCTAAGGTTATTTACAACTCCATAAAATTCTATAAGAAGATTCCACTACTATAATTATAATCTGGCTTCCATAATATATCTCCAAGAAGTTCTATGAAAAAGGCTCTATAATGCACCTTGGCTGTGGACTAGTTAAAGTGAGAGTGGAGCGTACGGTGAGTTTAGAATAGAGTAGACTGAACTCAGGAGTATAGTGTATGAAGTAGTATGGAGTGTAATAGAGTAGAAAATGCCGTAGACCACAGTAAATGACGTAGATGACTGAAAGCAACTGTAAAAAGAGAGTCAAACATAGAGAAAGAACATTATAAAAAATCACATGACTGTTCGCATGAATTATAGACGAGAATACGAACAAATAATGATTTCCCGACTTCAAGGTAGTACCCCAGAAAGTTCTATGAATAGGACCAATGCTATGACTTCATGAATGTATAATGACTTCGTAGTATGAGTCCATGACTACATGAGTCCATGATTCCAGAAAGGAAATGCTTCCAGTACTTGAATCAATAAAAAAAATCGTTTTTAATATGGGTGGGTCTGAAATCAGATCTGATTTGGAACTGACGGAGGCATAATGTACCAGTAGATCGGAGTGTTAAGGAGAGTGTATAGTTCATCAGCATAGACAACAGTTATGAAATATACTGGAGATGAATTCTGATAACGATTAGCTAGAGACTCTTAATTATTCATTACTGACATATTTCACTGGGAAATAAGGGAAGAAGACATTGTCAAAATATGGTCAAAGGTAATTAAAATCCTGCACATAAACACATAAACGTCCTAGTTCAACTGAATTAGTCTAAACAATTACTCTGTTTAAGCTAAAATTTATTCAGGATACTAGAACTTTATCGTCGTAACAATATTTCGTCTACAAATATGAGCGTAGGGGTAGGGCCTCGCACTAGTGAGAGCAGCACATGGTTTACTACATGAAACAATCCTGAAACAATCCTGAAATATCCTCTTGAGATATGAATATTAAATCCTACAAGTGCCCTAATACTGTAGATAAATAGTCATGTATATCTAAAGATATATAGTAATAAATATATAGGCATGTGCAGTACTGGTATATCATAGAATCTAAAATACAGACACTCTCGGAATACAGAAATACGGAAATATGAATTTTACAGAAAAAGACAGATTCTAAGAGTACAAAAGATCATATAGATATCACAGATATACATATTTTCATTTTTGGGGTAGCCAAAATTGCAGTACATGGATTGGTGATGTGATGATCGGTATGGTGACGCGTGCACGTGCACACAGCAGTACGCGACGCGTAAATCACTGTTCTCTTCTTAAGCTACTCTCCCCAAACATGCCAACAGAAACCGACGCCGGCACCAAGGACTGGCTTGCCAAGAAATTCGGCGTGCGTGACGACCATGTGCTTTCCAAACTCCTGGCCCTCAAAAACTTATACAACCTCTCCAATGATGATACCTTCATTCAATGGGAATCGTTTGTGGTGACGCAGGAAAACGGTGACTTGGATGTGAGTCCAGCAGGAATCGAGAAGTTCCAGGCTTATTTGCAAGAATCAATATTCAACTCCAATGAGAGACGGACTCCGGCTGTGAAGAAGGTCCGGGATGTTTCTGCTAAACGACAAATGATGGACTTTTCTTCTAGTCCTGGAAATGCGCTTCCACGAACACCGCAGCTTAAGAGGAAAAGGCCCACGTTGTCGAGTGAACCTAATTTACCAAGTGACCTTGGCTTGCCAAGTGAACCCAATTTACCCAGCGAACTCAACTCGTCTCCATCCAAAACGGGTCTTAGTGCTATGAGAAGCTCTCAGGCAGACCTCATGTCTAGTCCCAAAGCGGCTCCTGCGTCCGCCGAATCCAATACCATTATGGAGTCGTTGAACCCACAGTTAGAGTTCTCGTCCTTTGCTGAAAAGGTCCAGCTTTCCACCAACTTTGATGCAGAAAAGTTCAAGTTCAGAACCATGGCCATGAAACTTCTTGAAAGTGCGGACATTTTGGACGAGCAGATCGATTCCATAAGTCAGCAAATACTGGAAGCTTATAAATCCACTGGGCTTCTGTTGAGTAACCCATGTATGAGCTCCCAGTTCGATGTCATCTGCTGTGGACGGATTGTCCCCGATTCTCCACTTTATGATGCGCTGAAACTCCAGGTTTTGAACGATAAGTCGCTTTACTTGGAAACTTCCCGGTTGGGTGGTATTGGACAACGTATTCCGTTGGACTTGTCGGTTCTCATCGAGTACTCGTTTTTCCCGGGCCAGATTGTTGCACTCAAGGGTAGAAATCCAACAGGGAGAACTTTTGTGGTCAACGAAGTGCTTGAATTGCCTCTGCTTGGCGCTCCCGTCTCTTCTCTTTCAGAATTAAATGAGTACCACTCTTCCAAGGCCTCATCAAAGATCTTCGTTGCTGCAGGTCCTTTCTCTAACCTGCAAGTCTTAAACTATAACAAACTCCGCTCATTGGTGGAACTCATCAACACTTCCATCAAGCCGCAGGTGGTCATTTTACTTGGGCCGTTCCTCGACATATCCAATAAAGCCGTGCAACTGGGTGACATTGAGTTGGAGGGTGTGACGGCGCAGCAACAGCCCAGGAACTTGGATGAGCTTTTCAAGAACCTTGTTGCGCCGATTTTGAAGAACATCGACTCTTCAATCCAAGTTATTTTGATCCCCTCGCAATCGGATGCCATCAACAAACACGCATCGTACCCACAGACGCCATTTGACCGGAAAAAACTCGGGCTACCCAAAAATTTCAAGTGTTTCCCCAATCCCAGTGGGTTTTCCATCAACGAAGTAATGTTTGGAACATCCAACGTGGATGTCTTCAAAGACTTGAAGGATGTGCACAAATTGAACAACTCGAGCGATAGAAAGGTGTCGTCCAACCGGTTCGACCGCATCGCCAACCATATTTTCCAGCAGAGACGGTACTACCCAGTATTTCCTGGGTCCATAAAGTTTGCTAGTACCCAGAAGAAGGAGAAGGAAGACATGTCCAATTTGCGAGAAGGGCTCATGGCGGAGGAGCTTGCAGAGACAGACATCGGAGGGGCGTGTCTAGAGGTGCCATACTCGGGGCTCACAGAGATGTCGGACTCGCTACCCGATATTGTTATTCTTCCATCGGAAATGAAGTTTTTTGCTAAGGTCACGCGAGGTGTGGTGGTGATCAACCCAGGTCAGTTCATACGGCCCTCCAAGGATGCGTCTAGAGAAGACGGAAGCTATGCAGTGCTCAGTGTGAAGCCGGCCGATCCAGCCGAGCCTGATAATGTGGACAAGGTGGAGAACTCAGACCATTACTACCATAACATCTATAAAAGATGCAGAGTGGATATATGGAAGAGTTGAGTTATGGTTAGTGATGACGTTAGACTAGCATATTGACACATAATTCTTTTGTCTTCGTGTTTTGTAAGAAAATCATTAAGAAACACTCTGTTATGGTTTTTACGTAAGAATTTTCTTTGTGTTTCAAATCAGTAACATATTTGATTCTTCTGATGTTTGTGATGTACCAAATATTGTAAAATTTCTGGTTTCCATTTGGGATGCCTAGTGTCAGTCTCTCAAGAGTTTTCAGTATCCACGAAAATCCTTTTAAGAGTGTTCATCCCCAGTATCCACATCCTTTCGATAAACAACTTATGGCCTCATGGTTACCAGTTTCAGCAACCATTTTGAAGAGAAGAAGTAAATCTGAATTACCGAGGATTGTGAATTGAATTATGTTGGCTTATGTAAAGAAAAGGAGGTGAAGAAGAAAAGGTGAGGAAGAAATGAGAAGGAGGAGGGTGGTTGCTTTTTATAGACATTCTCCCTCTTCTCACCCCGCCCTGTTTATTTGCAGCCACCAGCCATGCAGGAGAGACGTGCTGCGAAATATATAAGGAAGCGCAATCCGCTTTTTCAAAGCAATAATGTGGAAAGAAAGAAGTAGTTCGTTTGACTAGTTTGTGTGATACTTAAAGTTCATCCTATGTTTTTTCACATGATTATAAGCTTTTATGCTTTCAGTATTAACCTTGGGAACGGATTAAATAACTGCCATGACTGGCAGACTGATTATGAATTGACTGACTACTCGAAGCTAGCCTAAACTACAACAATTCAAGTTTGGTTTTCTACAAATATTCCCCTGCCCAAAATTATATACATATATATGAGTTCAAGGGTGTTTAAAAGCATGGATGTTTACTGATTATTAATGATACCCCTTTTGGTGGGAACTACTTACTACTATTCACAGACTAACTAACGAATTACTAACGTGTTACTAAATAGCACTTGACCAAATGTATTAAGTGCTCGTACCTAATGACAAAGTGCTTGATATTTAGTTATTCGACTAAATTTAGTTTGAAAACTACGAGAAGAATGAGTGGCACCAGTTCCAGAAGACACGAAGTATGCCATAACGATGTTTATATCGACAGGCCAAGCATATAGAAGGGGAAAATTAACTTTTGACTAGGTTTTATTCTCGTCTAGGACAAGTTTGCATTCAGGAATGACAAAAAATATGATTATGGAAGTCACCGTGTCTTCCTTGATCAGAGCATTTGAGCAATAACAACCATAAGCTTCTGAATATATGTCTGAAACTAAATGAACCCTTCCAATTAGACAATACCTTCGGAAATCAATTTATCTCTTTCAACTGTTCTATAAGGGCACCTCAAAAAGTCATACTCAAATAGAAACTACCGCGCAGCCACACTGGTTTCTCAAGTGACTTACTTCATAGCACAATGCCTGGCTATTGTTAGTCATGTGAACCACACCCACTTGTTATTAACAGCCAATCTAGTTTCCCCAAAGTCAAATGTTATTGGTCCTATGCCTTATGCATTAGTCTTCGACGCCCTGGTTTACGCTCGGGCATTTAATGCTCTCATCCACCACACTTGTTGGAACATGAGGAATCGGTACAAGTTTGATGTAATGCATGTTCCATGTGACTGCAAAAAAGCAGGACATATTACAGTGTTTTTCGAAACTATTCAAACCAGCGCAATAAAACAATTCAAACGACACTAGCAAATTAAACAAACCAACCATTCAAAAGGTTTCGTACCCCTTTAACTCCAGTTCCGTCCGTCTTGACTCTTGATGAATATTGCAAGACCCCCAAATGCCCCCAAATGTACTACATATGAGGCAATTATCCAGATTTAACATTTCAGAATAGTGACTTCTAATAAAAGTTGGTGTGAAACATTACGCCATTTGGTTTGAAAGAGTGGGCGAGGGGGTACGAACCATTTTGCGGCGTTGGTTTGAATAGTTATGAAAAACACTGTACGACACATTTTGTCGCGCTAGTTTGAATCGTTTTGAAGAACACTGTATGCAGAAAAAGGCGAGAGTGGTCCCGCGGAAAAGAGACGGGCGGTAACACGTAAGGTGACAGAATAAGAGAACACATTAAGCTTGACGAGGGTTCTGAGTATAATTAGATACGTTATCATTCCAGTATATGCGTTAATAGTGGCAAAATACAACAACACTATCACGAGACTCGCTGGACCAAGCACGCGGCTTTCCAAATTTCTAGTGCATCGCGTCACAAACATACCGTTGATACATGTCGGTTAAGGCTCCAGCAGCAGCATTATGTCGGAAAATAGTCCGCCCCACTGGTATAGACTTGAGAAGTCTCACGGCGGCTCTTCCTTCAGCTCCAATCAAGCTACGTGACTACCAGGTCACCGCAGTGGAAAAGGTTCTTGAGGCACTTAATTCCGGCATCTCCAGGCCGGCGGTAGTGCTTGCCACCGGTGGTGGGAAAACTATGGTTATTTCCCACATTATTCCCCGGATTCCGGGGGAAAACCCAAAGCGCACAAAGATCTTGGTCTTGGCCCATAAGGAGGAGTTGATTCGACAGGCTGCAAAGACTATACGAGATGTCAATCCAGACATGCAAGTGGATATTGACATGCAGAAGCTTACCCCTTCTGAAGATGCCGATGTAATTGTTGGCTCTGTCCCTACATTGGTCCGGATGTCAAGACTTACTAAGTATAATCCGGATGAGTTCAAGGCCATTATTCTTGATGAGTGCCATCATGCCACAGCAAGTTCGTGGATCAAAATCCTCAGCTATTTCAATGCGCTTGAAGATCTGAAAATTTCTGTTTTGGGCTTCACTGCCACGTTCGAACGGTCCGACGGTATTGCTTTGGCCCTGGTCTTCCAGAAAGTGGTTTACGAACGGAATATCTTCCAGATGGTGGCTAAGGGCGAATTATGTGATGCTCGTTTTTCATTCATGAAGGTAGATCTTGACCTCGATGATGTCAAGGTTTCTAAAGGTGACTATGTGCCATCCAAGCTATCAGAGGCTATGAACAAGGAGAATATTAATTTGCAGGTGACTTTGGCTTACATAAAGCTCCAGAAGGAGCATCAGCTTAAGTCTACATTGGTGTTCTGTGTGGATGTGGAGCATTGCAGAACGCTCTGTGGTGTGCTCCAGGCCAACGGAGTTAATGCACAGTATGTGACAGGAAACACTGTAAAACACGAACGAAAAGCCATTTTGGATGACTTCAAAGCGGGAAAAATACAGGTGCTTTGCAATGTGCTTTTGTTCACGGAGGGCACTGATATTCCCAACATTGACTCGTTGATCTTGGCAAGGCCCACCAAATCAAGGCCTCTTTTGACTCAGATGATTGGCCGTGGTTTGCGCTTGCATAAGGGAAAGGATTGCTGTCATATTATTGATTTGGCTGGAACCATGAAGTTGGGAGTGCTGTCAGTGCCGCTTTTTTTTGGATTGCAAGATGGTCATGCATTCGCTAAAAAGACATTCAAGGATCTAGACAAGGAAAGGGAGGAGTTGCTCGAAGCCCAGAACCAAGAGGTAGCAAATGCACGGGCTTCGAATATTAAAAAAGTGCTCCAGCTTCAAAACGAGATAGCAGCTCAAGGTGTGGTGTTCGAATCAGTCGACGGCTTTGCTGCCATGTTCAACAATGCCGGCATTGCCAACACTGATACTGACGACACACTCACTCTCTTCAGAGAAGACTTCCATAATTGGGTGCGGCTTGAGTATAACCTTTGGGGTCTCCAACTAGACAACAACGAAGCATACTGTACCATTGAGCGAGGCGAAGAAGGTCTGTTTTTACTTTATTTGGTGCGCAAGGTGCTGAATATCGAGAGAGCAAGTAGAAACTACAAAATGAAACGCATCCGCAAGGACTTAATCAGCTCTGGTAGCTTGACTAGCGTGCTTGCCATGGCGGACGTCATTCACAAACGTGAGACCCGTTTCGAAAAATTTATATTAGGAGATAAACGGGTGACGACTCGTCAGGTCAATTGGATAATGAAGCTTCTCGAAAACAAGGTGAAAAATCTTTATGGGCCAGAAAATGTGGCAGTCCTAAAGGATAAACTTTCTGAAATCTCCATGCTGAGAGCATCGCTGCTCATATTTGGAGCCACTTATTCGGTGAACTGTTTATGGGTACAGTGGGAGTTGAACAAGTTGCTTGGTCCAACGATAAAACAAAAGGCCCATAAAGCGCGCTTGGAGATGAAACTCCGCAAGATGCAGCCCTTCAAGCCCGAGTCTGTAACATTGAGCAGCTTGGAGTAGGAAGAGGTCCAATAAAGTCCAAAAATAAGAAAAGAAAAAAAGAAAAAAAAACACTAAAATGAATGACTCGACTCAGGTATATAATAGAATATAGATCATTCGTGGAATTGAAATTACTGAACTAGTAAATCAGTGTTGGTAAGAAAGATACTAAGTATTGTTTGATTAGGCACCACTTCTGTCATAGTATTTCTATGCCTCTAGATGAACATCTTGAAGGGCGGTATCTAATGTGCCCTTTTTATATTGAAGAGAAAGTGTGTTCATAGATGAGGTGAAAAGTGGTTTGAGGCATCAAGAGAAGTTACACCAACTTTGTATTAAAAGTTCATTTGAAACACCTGGTCTTATAACCCTCGTATATTGTTTTTTTAATCTCATTACCTTCCTTCATACCTCATTCTTGGAAGAGTTCAAACCGTAGAAATACTCAAGGCCTCCTTGAATAAACCTCAATCCTATTCCTCATTTAGGGTTTCTTTCGTTAGACCAGACATAAGATTTTCATGATATCACTACCCATCCGAGCTTTTTTCATTTGATTAACGGTCGATTCGCAAAGTTACCACCTTTGTGTGAGAATATCCCCTGCGGGTATGGCCAGCCACCTAAGCTGAATGTCGGCCTCAGCTCACTAGGCGACCCCGTTGACAACTACTTGTGTTGCCTGAAACCTTTTTCTGGGGTACTATCAACGAGTATACTAACGATATGTATCAAACTGCTAACAATAAATTAATACTTCAAAACATTTCATTAGTGTGGTCACTTGCAGTTGCTATGTACTACGCTCATAAGTATATGATATTAGTGTACTTTTTGCCGTATGGGGGGGGGGGGGGGGGAACAGAAAAGACTGCATAATACTCAAGTTATCATAGCTGGTTTGTGGGGTCCATAGAGAGCATTTTATGGGATTAGGGGTAGCCAGACTGGCCTTGGGTTCAGTTGCCCTGAAATGTATGGGTGCAAATATTATATACCCTATTCTTTAGATATGAAATCAGATACTTCTGTAGATCTTTTCAAGCAAATGAAAACGTAGAATTCTTCATTGGTTGATATTGGTTAAAACCAGTGCTCATCAGTTAATCCACTAATACAACTTTACACAGCTATTTCGGGTCTTGCTGGAGGCCTAGTTTTTGTGTATAAACAAGTAGTAAAGAAGTGTCCAGAAAAATTAAACATCAGCAGTATACTGAACATAATCATTTGGCACCCAGACTTAAATCGAGCCATTACCGAAGTATGGTCGGTATTTGAGTGCTTGGTTGGACATGGTTGTATGCAAGTCTTCACTATATAGGCTCGGAGAGCTCAACTCAGATCCAGTAGAAGAGATACATTGCCATCATAACACTACCATTGAAACACGTATTTAGTTCAAGAGAATTTGTTAATCAATATTGGTTTGATTTTTCACTTGAAGGATTCGGACAAGAGCAGCCAGATCTCTTCTGACCATAACGACTAGGGAAGACAAAGCTAAAGCCCAGATTCCTAGGATTCAATAAGGAGTTACTGTAGGACCAATGGTGACATCGGTCGCACCCCGATGCGCACAGCCTACTTTGAATGCGTGGGTGCAAAAATCAATGAATACCGGTATCAGAAAATACCACACGTTGCCAGCAGCTCAAACAAACTTGGTTGGCTCATCTGGCGACAAAAAAGACTGTCCCCAGATCAATTTTCAATTCTATCATTTAGAATGTACAGTTGGATTACAGGTTCGCTCACGTCAGGCATCAAGTATTTATCTAAGTCCTTCTCCCAATCATTCACAACAGGTGTAAACTTAGGCTAGACAATCTCTTCTTCCCCAGGGAGTTCTGGTTCGTCAAAGAGTTTTTTCACAGATAAGAAGAAGATGTCAAAGGTGTCACAAACCTGACCTTCAACATCAGGTTCCTGTCCAACATAGTATTCAGAGCCACGAGTCTGCCTGACAAATGTGTGAAAATCAACATTCGTTATACTTTTTTTGGGTTCAAATTCAAATTCAAAAGGTCTCTTTGTTTCTCCGCTAACAATAACTCTGTTAAAAAAAACAATGGCAGATAACATGAATCCCATTTCAAGAAGATGACCTTTTCTTTTGACACAAAATTTTGGTGTCACACATAAACATTCTTTTGTTCGGTATTCCAAAAGGAATACTTTTGAGAGGATAGAAGAAATTTTCGATCCTGGCAATTAAAACATATGGTGCATCTGCTCAGACGGTGGCCACCAAAAATGAGGTGAGAATCAATTGAAACGCTTTCATGATTATTGTTAAGAAATCTTGACTTTGATTTTAGATTTTACTCGCTTTTTGTTTAAGTTTTTCGTGTCTGTTTGATTGACTGGAAAACTAGAATTTGAAAGGTTCCAGGAAATATAATTGCTGGCCTTTTATAGATTGCCCAAGGCTATATTAAGCCATCAAAAACGGGCTAGTGTGTCTCTGAGAAAAAGAAATGTGTAATATTTTTGACCCCTATGATTCAGGTATCTATGTTGCCGCACAGAGGGCCATGTCAGTGTCAACAGAAACTTGAGCTTTTCGAACAATGAGCACATTGAGCATTGCCTCTGGTGCACCCCAAACAAGATTTAGGTTCTGATCCAGAGTTGTCTTTTGATTGCTTTATTGGTTGCTTTATTGGTTTATCATAACCAAGAGCTTCTTATCTTTCATAATATCCACTATTCAGTTCCCCATTTTCCTAAAGTTAATTGGTTAAAGAAATAGAGGTTCAGCAAGTATTCGCGGCCAAGCTCCACCATACTGGGTGCATAATGACAGAAAAAGGGATGGGTCCCAGATGCCATGCCTGAGTGTTAACAATAAAAATTACACCATTATCATAATATATACAAAGATTTTGCTTTAAACTAAGTCGGTGGTACCGAGGAGTACATTATTAAGGTGTTTGTATAAAACCCTATCGTTAGCCCTGACAAATCAGGATATACCTGAAGCCTTGGGGCTTGCCTCTAGTCATCTCTTCATCCTCAATTCTGTCTATTTTGGTGTTCCTTTTTTCACCACAAAAAATGCTACCATAGACAAAGTATATAAAAAGCTCAGATTGAACACTTGATGCTTGGGTCACATAGAGCACCCACTCATATGTGCCAAGGAGGACTTTAGCCATGGCGGAAAACACTTTCTTTTTTTGCCCTTCACCAGGCTAGTAGTCTCTGCTCTCTTGAAATTTCAGACACATCCATACACTCTTATTGGCTCCCCTCTATGCAAGCATGTATAACCCGTAAACCCCTAAAATAAATGTACTTCATTTCTCTAAACACCTCGGTGTTCTCTGTCGGAGCTTTTTCACTTCTTCCTGAAGTTTTCTCAGAAACAAATTTATAGACTCGTAGCCTATGAATATAGATATATATATATATATATATATATGGACAGTGCCCACGCTGGTTTATGTAATGGACGACAGACATGCCGAAAAAAAATTGGTTGGGTGATTGAAATCTGATTTGGACAGAGCAAAATCTTTCTTCGGAAATTAACTGGGGCCTACTATACTCTCTTAAAATAGACCTATTGTTCAATGATGAAAATTGAGGGCCAAAGTGGAGTGTGACTGTGGGGTTGTAAGTTGAATTTGTTCTTCCAATTAAATGACAATAGGAAGCGCCAGACTCGTACTTTCTGGAATGCTATTCTTCTGGCCTAAACAAGTGCCTCCCCGTGTCTTGGAGTGCTGGTAAGGGTGGTAACAATGGCATGTCCTACATACAGCTACAAACTCCGAGTCCGTTACATCGTTTCAAGATTTTCCCCTAAAGAGGTAATACTGTCCTGAGTAGTCAGCGTTGTTTGTGCATTTATTAATTTCCCGGTATCCTTATCTCAAAATCAGCAGCATAGGTGCACACCATATAGTTAACACCACAGTTGTACACTACATAAGTAACTCAGAAAATGAATTCGAAGGCAAAAAGTCGTGTTTGGGTAAAATAACAACTCCAGAAAGGCCCCAGAACTCTTTATCATCAATTTTCTTGGTTTTGTATTTTTAAGCTCGGTTTTTATTTTAACCAATAGTGCGTGTGTTAATGGTCGCATTTCGTCAAGGCTTGGCCAGATACGAAAGAATGTGACCACTTCCTTACTTTCACTTTTTTTTACAAAAAAAAATTTCTTCAACATAGATTCTTCGATTCTACAATATAGTCTACTATTGTGTCATGAGTGTTAGTACGTTCCAAGGCACTCCATAGGCCAACCAACTTTGTTACATTGACTAGCGATCTCACCATGACTAACTTTATACTGGCACCTTGGGGTAATTTCACAGGTGGTGGCTCACTGTGGGGTCCAATTTCGTCTGGACCAAGGACTGTCACTTTAGTATAGATAAGTGAGACCAAGACCTGCAAATTGAAGCCTGAAACTGTTGCACTCGGATGCATCTTTACCAACTAACCACCCTAAGCCTGGAACCTAGTGTGGAGTCACATGCCTATAATGTTAGAACAGCTCCACTACTCTAAACCGTAAGATGGTGTACTCTAGAGACAAAGAGTCTACACTAGACTCAAAGAGTATCTACTGCTGAAAGTTAAGTACATTCATTAAACTCGAGCTGAGGCCCCTTTCGATGCTCGAGCGGGACTTCTAAATCAAACATTCTGCTGAGTCATCAAGACTATATTGGATTCTGCCTCTGACACTCTGACACCTTTGAAACTTCGAAGTCACATTACAAAGATAGATTTCACAAAACCCCGTCTATGGCCGGGGATTTTGTCCCCGTGTTATAAGGCATGAAGGTGAATGTCCACCTTCATACACAAGCCAAGTATACCGGTGTAGACACACTGCGCTACAGACTAACTCTATCTCATTTCAGACACCTACTCATACTAATAACTAATAACTACGACGAACTTCGTACGTTCTGAAGTCTATACTATTACTAGCACTTTCCTATTTGCCACATACTCTCTGATAGACTGTAGGGCGTCCAGTGATGGGTACCGAGCATCATCAAATAGCTGCAAAATGTGTAGTCTCGCACTCAAAATGTCCACACCACTTTACTACATTTATACCGTACCCTACTGCAAACCGCACCAACCGCCTACACTGACACCAAGCGTGCAACATCACTGGTACATCCACACTACATAAACATGCCAAGCATCAACCAATCATTAACCAGTACATACAAAGAAATCAATCGATAAATTAGACAGTTTATTTGAATATTTTAAACCATCTAATGCTTGGCCTGGACCGTCTACCTTATAGGAATTTACTTGATCATCATACGTTAAGGTAATAGATCATCAAGACCAGACTCTCTCACAATCTCAAGGTCAAAGCGTAGAGTACACTTAAGACAGATTTAGTAACATTATCGTTTATGTTAATATATTTAATGTATGGTTGATTTATGGTTGGTGTGGTGTGTTTATGGTTAATGTATGGATAGTGTGGTGTGGTGTGGTGCGGTGATGGTGTTGTAGATCTCTATGTGGGGTCCTGCACATATATTCTTAGTAATCGAGCACACGCATCAAACAGCGACCAAATATCACACAAGCTACCACACGTTACACCACTCACCACTCATGTACTTTCGTAACTTTGGACTATGGCTTCTTTTTCTAATAGGCAGGTGCTTGGCGGCCACGGAAGTTTCCGCGGATGAAGCAGAGAAAGTCATCAGCTCCTCGGGCCACACCAATAACTGGGCCGTGCTCGTGTCTACTTCTCGCTTCTGGTTCAACTACAGACACATGGCCAACACGTTGAGCTTGTACCGTACGGTCAAACGAATGGGCATTCCCGACTCGCAGATCATCTTGATGTTGGCCGATGATATTGCCTGCAATCCCCGCAACGCGTTCCCTGGCACCATATTCAACAATATGGACCAGGCCATAGATCTCTATGGAAACGATATCGAAGTGGACTACCGTGGCTACGAGGTGACGGTGGAGAACTTTATCCGGCTTCTTACCGACCGTTGGGACGATAACCATCCCCGGAGCAAGCGTTTGCTCACGGACGAAAACTCCAACGTGTTTATCTACATGACTGGACACGGAGGAAACGAGTTCTTGAAATTCCAGGATGCTGAGGAGATTGGCGCCTACGACTTGGCCGACGCCTTCCAGCAGATGTACGAGAAGAAGCGGTATCGTGAGATCTTCTTCATGATCGACACGTGCCAGGCCAACACCATGTACGAGAGGATATATTCGCCCAACATTCTTAGCGTGGGGTCGTCCAAGTTGGATGAGTCGTCTTACTCGCATCACTCGGACTTAGACGTGGGCGTGGCCGTCATCGACCGTTTCACTTACTACACCTTGGAGTTCTTGGAGAAGCTCGATAAGAACTCGCAGGTCACCATGGACAAGCTTTTTGCCGAGTACACATATGAAAACGTACATTCCAACCCGGGAATTAGCACCAAGTTGTACCAGCGAGACGTGAATACCGTTCGTCTTACAGACTTTTTCGGTAACGTGCAGGATGTAGTGGTGGACGCTGTGGACGAGGCTCTTATTTCGTCTGTGGCTCAACAAGAAGTGCAAACGGCTAGAAAGACGGGTGTTCTGTCTGACCCGGTGCGTGTGGCTCTTTCTGATAATCTGATCAGCAACCAGGAATTGCACAAGGTGACGAAGACCGAGTCCAGGCTCATCACTGCCGTGCTGATGGTGCTTCTAAGTCTTCTCTGGGTGTTTACCAGGAAGTGATCAATCCAGCTTTATATATCTTTATTTCCATAGTAAGTCTTAAATTTAACGAGTCGTCTTATAAGCATGGAGCCACTGAATTCTAGGATGTAATGGAGGACAGTATTGTACGTCGGTATACTCTTTAGGGCATACATTGCATATGTATTAGATGTATCAAAGCAGACCAGAAAATAGCTATGCGCTTGTCAGCTATCTAGGATACTGATGCTAGGATCTACACTTTTTCTGAATACTTTGACGCACCACTCACACTACATAAGCACTTTTACTACGCACTACTAATACCACCTATTCCTGCTTGTGGTTTTACTAGTTTAATTAGTACTTCCTGAAAATTGAAAAATGCTAGCTATATTACCTACTGCCAGTTATACCTACTACTACTACTACCACCACTATTCTAAGTACTCTAACTAATGTTTACTTATTGTCTCCTGAATATCCAATGTCTTAGCACCGTAAGAGAAAGTGTACGTTCCAGAAGTTGTTTTGTTTGTTCAGGCTTTCTTTGAATTTGAAGTATTTTAGGCTGGAGTATCTTCTTCTGCATCGGCACTTGGTCTTCAAAGTAAGTGCCAAAACATATGTTTAGCTAGCTGTATATCGACTATCTGAAGAGGATGCATACCCTTGGCCGTTGATGAACCAGACTATACTAAAATAATTATATTTTAAACAAGGCCCATTTTAAATCAATTACTTTGAAAAGCTAATTCATACAGGGATGAGTATTAAAGTCGTGTCATTCACTTATACTCCACAGAACAAATTCCACTACGAGCTAATTCTACGGTAGTTAAAGTGTTGAAGAATTACAAAATAACACTAATCAAGAAATCACAATATAATTAACTTTGACCAAATACCAGATTTTTATAGTTTCTTCTTTGGTTCTAAGTCTGGTAAATCATGTAACTCCAGTAAGGTGTATAGATAGTGGCAAAATACTGAGTATGGCATTAAATAGTTAATCATGTAACAGTGCTATATCAGAAAGAATTATAACTGCTTATTACGACTGATACTTCTGACTCTTGACAAGTTTATCATGGATTCTACTCTGTTAATATTTATGGCTACCACGAGTACATTTGCTTTCTGTCATGTTATGTTTGTCTAGCCGTGGATATAGATCACTTTATATTTGCGAAAGTCGTTTGTGTAAAAAGCCTTAATTATCTTGAGCAAAAAAAAGAATAGTTGCGGAAATTAAAATGGGTCGAAAAGGATATATTTATATTTTTTGAGGCGGGACCTGCGGGGAAGTATTTGCAGCCATCGCGAAACCCCTCACAACTTGTCTATATAAGACCCATCCGCACCTCAAATACAATAATGTGAACCTGTTCAATAAATCTGCAAAAATTTGATTTTTTTTCTTTCTATTACTCTTTTAATTTATTCAAGTTGGGTACACCCTGTGTTTATAAGAGTGCAGTGTTTCTTCCTTTGAATTATTAGGGAGTTCCTCAACTATTCTAGGCTCAAATAAAAAACCATGATATACTTTAGGGCATAAGAAATACGTCCAAGTTTAGACTTACGAACAGAGTCACATGAGTTTAACATTTTTAGTCAGGTTCGATATATAAAAGGATGTGTTTTCTTCCTATAGGAATATCAAGGTCACGATGATAACTATTTGATTTTTTATCATCCATATTGCTATTAACGTGGGCGGACTGATATTCATCTTGAATTTTCTTTGTGGAAATGAAATCAAATTTTTTGTCACTTTCTGGGAGTTATCTTGAAATACGGAGTGGACTTAACAAGACATGAATAGGCCTGAATCTTAGGAAACTCTTATCGACACCAAGCACCATTAAGAAGTCAATTTTAAGTCATTTATACGTAATTTTTGGATTGAACAATAAAAAGTGATAACGAAATCATGTCTAATGTCTATACTTAATAATTACTGGCCTTTTAAAAGAGCTGGCACATGGTGGGGTATTATTATTTTCTATAGCCTAAACCATAAAAAGTTCTAGGCTTTTTAAATATAGACAATAGCAGCCATATGTTAAAGAAGTATCTAATACTTATCAACAATAGCATCAGATGTCAGTGAGAAATGATGGATACCGAGTCTTATAAAATATGCAGAGCCAGAAGTCATACTACTCTTTTAAACTTTGAAAGAGTCATAAGTACCTTTTCATAGGCAATTAAAGCAGAAAAAAACAGCAAGAAGTCTACAATAGCCAACCAATCAGCTGATGAATAGTAGCAAATATCATGGTAGCATAGTAACTGAGCAGTACAGCTATAGTTGTATGGATAAAACTAATATAGCAGTAGTATATAACGGTACAATAATCTGTAATCTTTGTAGTATAGACTAATATAATACTTGGTATAGTAGAGAGTAGAATTAAACTATGTTATTATAGTACAATAATACAGTGAATAAAAATCAAAAATTCTACAGGTAAATTTTATAATACTAGTCAGAAATTTCTATGCCTTGACATTTCTAAAATAATAGATATATATAAACCAAGGAAATTCTGAAAATTTATTTAAATTCTATGGGTTTATTGGATACAGTAGTTAATGTATGGAGTGAGTAAGCCTCTGCTCGCTCAGATTCCTTACTTAAGCAGTGCTCCCTCAGATGCTCACTCAGCAGAGCATTCGCGTCTTCTCTTGGAGTAAACACACGGGCGCACGATTATCAGATTCGCGCCTCCACATCACAGAGCCCGTTGTTTTGGTCTCAGCTCCACCATCTTTTCTCAGCTCAGCTCCATGGCCATCTCCGGCACACAACTCTACAGCGTGGTCTTAGGCGGCGCCAAAGACAAGACGTTCGCCGTGATCTCCGATCTCAAGGCCCACGTGAAAAAAGACAATGTGGATCTATCGTTTGTGCCCAAGTACTTTGAGTCGCTCTCCATCGTGTTGGATACTAATGACTCGGCGCTCCAGGCCTTGGCATTCAGTTTGGTGTGCCACTTGGTGAAACGGGTCAGTATTCAGGATAAGAAAGCTGAAGTGTTGGCGGCTCAGAGTTTCCTCGTGCTTCCGATATTGATTCCCCGCATCGCTGATTCCAGATCTTCCATCAAGCTAGCGGCCCGAAAAGCGCTCGAGGCCTACTGGTTGAGCCTGCCTCTGTGTGTGGATCAGGCGGTGATTGAAATTGGGTTGGGCAACCGAAGTCTGCTCTTGGTGAACGAATGTGTGGTGTGGCTTAATCATATAGTCAGTGCTATCAACCCCCACTTTAAGCTTGATCCGTTTCTCCATGCATTGGCTCAGGTTCTTGCTAAACACAACGACGATGTGAAGCTTGTGGCTAACGTCAAAATCTTGCTCGAAAACTTCTATGAGCTCAAACACAACCGCATCCATAAGTATGAGCTCCATAAGGTCTTGGAGGCCAACAATGTGGATCCCCACTTGCGCTCCTCTATAATGGGCACGGATTCCTTACTCTCGGCCGAAACTCTCCCTACACTTGTTCCATTTGCCGCTCCCAGCACTTTGGACCTGACAACTCGCTCGGAATACAAATCCTCCTTGCGCCCATCTCCATCTACATCGTTGCCTGCCGCCGAAATCAAACCTTCTACGACTCACCTGAAACACACGCTGCCGCCGGAAGAACCCAAGTCGTTTCCGACTTCATCGTCGGACTCGGCAAAGCCATCTTCAGAATTAGAGGCTCTATTGAGCTCGCTTACGGGCTTTAAAGACGACACTTCCATGCAGAAAATTGACGTGGATTCCCCAGAGTCGATCGACGAGCTCATATCCGAAATGATGGGCTCTTTCTCTAGCAAAGAAACAGAAAAAAACTGGTCTCTTCGGGAGAAAAACATACTACAGTTGAGAGGCTTGTGTCGGGGAAATGCGATGTCAGAGTACTGCCCACATACATTATTTTGCATCAAAGAGGTGGCTGATGGCATCTGCAAATGTCTATTATCACTACGCACAACATTGTCGGTGAATGCATGTCAGCTAGTTAAAGAACTAGCTCTCACATGTGGAAGTGCTTTTGATTCTGCTGCAGAAATGTTTATTCCTACACTCATCAAGCTTAGTTCCAGCACCAAGTTTTTGGCCCATTCTAACTCTCACGTGGCCATGTCGGCCATATTGTCTCAATGCACTATTAATGGAAAGATTCTTCAAAGGGTCACGTCCACGGCATTCGAAAAGAGCGTCAATACAAAGAGCTATGCTGGGTTCTGGCTCCTGGTGGTACTCTTGCGCTCAAGCACTCCGCTAGCCCCTAGTGTGACCGAAATCGCCGATAAGATGTTGATCAGATTGCTTGCTGATCCAAACATGCAAGTCAGGCAGTCTGCCAAAGATTCGTTTTGGAGGTATTACTCGATCTCCTTCTCATCAGCTGAGCATCTCCAGCTGAAACTCGATAACAATACTGTGAAAGCGTTGGAAAGATCAAAGCCGGCGTCCGTGGCTAAATCCGGACCTCTCACCAATGGGCAGAGAAAAACCCGGCCTTCTATTAAAGAAAGCATCATTGCTAAGAACAAGGAGCTTAGAAGCAAGCAAATAATATCCCGGAGCAACTCCCGACTCAAGGCATCTTCGACTACGCCGTATCTTGAGATGTCCAGCTCATTTACTGGAGAATTTTCCGCCGATCACAACGAGCCAAATCGCATGACAAAGCATTTTTCAGAACCTCCAAACCTAAAACTACCCATCAACAATAAGAGTCAATCCTGGAACCGACCCGAACTAAGAAAGGAACCAGCTCCTGACTCTCGTACATCTTTGAGAAACCATGAAGTCAAAATGGAACCTCTGGATACGCCGCATTACGCCCAGCTCACGTACTCCCAAAGGAACCTTAGTGTTACAGCTCCCCCACAATCAGAAACTCTGCATCGTGAAACCCCAAGGAAACGAGACACCAGGGATATTTTCGATCCGTCCAAGTCGATTTCTCCCAACATCAAAACCCCTACTCGGTTGCAATCCACTGACCCTTACAACAATTCTAATGACCCAATCACCAAGTTTTTATCATCGTCACAGGAGGAGCTCATAAAGGAAGGCGTTAAACTCCTCAAGTATGCAGTCTTGGGCGGGGAGGAGTTTTCGCCAGAGGTGGTGCTGCTTCTTCACGGAGTTTCCATTTCCAAGCCTCTTTTAATGGGTATAATAGTCAACGACTCAGAAAAGCTTCTTCGCAAATCTAGAAAGTTATTTAGTCCTGAAGACTTCATCAGGGTGTGTACCATCAACAGAGAAGCCACGGAGGAAAACATCAACCTTGTATTGAGTTTATTGGCTGTTGATGAGGTTTATGATGCGCTCGAGTTGCTCTTGTCGTTTATATCTGATTTGGACAATATCATCGAGGATAAGCTCTTGGCTATGCAAATCATCAAGTATAAGAGCATCATTCTTAGCAGTTTATTGAAGCTCTCTATCCGGGCATCTTTCAAAATCCCCATTACAGATATCAAGTTCACGAAGCTTGTGTCCAGTCTCTTTGAGCTTGTACCAGTTATACATCAAACGCAGCTCATTGACGAATACCAGACGCTACTCCGAAGTCTCTATGCAATCAACACGGTGCTCTTTGTCTCGCAGCTTTCGTCAGCTTCGCGAAGTATAAAGCGGGAAATCGACCATTTGGTTGGCATTGATAATGTTCTAGAATACAAGAACACGGATATGGTGATCCCCAACGTTTCCGAACTCACGCAGGTCGCTCCAGGAATGGACTTCTACAAGTTGTCTCCGCTCAAAAACCCTACGGACTTTACGATGCTTTTCCCCAGCCAAAAACCAGAGGCCTCGCCTTCTCACCAAGACAAAGCATTACATTCCGATACGCAGGCATCTAATACTCTGATCAAGAGTATGATCGTCAGTAAGAAAACCGAGGTCCAGGATATGGTAGAAGTGTCTGTCGAAAAGGAGCACCTCCCACACAGTCACAGTGAAAATGATATGAGCATTCTGATTGAGCCAGCTCATGGGGTAGAAATGAACTTGAGTATTCACAATGAAGAGGGCTCCGTACGTTTGCCCGAGCCAGAAGAGGGCAACCCCGAAAGCGCTGAGCCCAAAACAGATCTCTTTTCCAAGTTCAACTCTGACTCGCTGTCGGAGCTCGTGGAGGACTTTGCACAGGTGCGCTTGTCTAACCGAGCCAACACCATCGAGACGTTCATTGAGAAAGTCGACCCTCTCAACAAGATTTCCAGCCGCAACAAGCCCATCTCCATCTTCGAAGACAACATGGGCTCGCCACAGAAAGTCTCGCAATACAGCTACACTGATCTTAACTGGTTCAACTTCTCCATTGCCAAAATAGCACTTGATCAAGCATTCATCCGCATCGACGACTTCAGTATCCACGAATACGAGCTTCTCTGTGGTGAGTTTCGTATGGGTGAAATGTCCGAGTCCCGTTTTGCTGTCTTCATGAAGTACCTACAAGTGTCAGAGTCACATGAGTTTTACCAATACCTCTCACAAGAAGGATTCCAACTTGGAGAGCAAGCGCTATGGAAGTTCGTATCGCTGCCAAACCCCGACCCCTTCAATGCCCTCATGGTTCTAAAGCAGTTGCTCGTTTGCAGATACTCTTTGAACTTGGATACGCTCTGGGGCTCGCTCGTCCAAATCAGCCAGATGCATACCACCAATTCACACCACGCCCTCAGCTTAGCCGTGGAAGAGGCCTTTGAGGAGGCTCTCTGTGGATTGTACCCCAGCACCAAATTATTCTCATTGGTGGTTAAGGCATTGGGTGAATCGGAGACCATGAGTGAAGCCGCATTAGACTTCAACTTGGCCAGTCTCTACAAACTCGTGTCAAGCAAGAGTCTCGTGCTTACGATCGACCAAGAGTTTGTGCAGTCGATCGATGATGTGTTGTATAAATACATTGGACATTCCAGAGTGGAGGTTCGGAAGGTTGTTATTGAGACCTATGGAAAGTTGCTTCGTGCAGCACGAATGTCCCACTCGGATGCGCACATGGTCAAAGGCTCGAAGGACGTGATTTTTTCGTTTATGCGTCAAGTCACGGAACCACAACGCAGAATGATCGAGTATTTCAGTGCGTGAACCAAGCGAAAATGGGCGTACGCCCTGTTCTGTATTTATAATGTATTAAGAACCACTTAAATCCATCACTTTGAAAATGCGCTAGCTGTAGTGAGTCTGCTCCGGGTTGATCGTGGCCGAATTCCCGGAGGGCTCTGATAAAGGAAGAGGCATGGCATCGTCCGGCTCTAGTTTCACTGTTTTTCGCACTCTCAGCTCGTACTCAGATGGCTTGAATCTATTAGAGTGGGAAGGCTTTGTCACTTTAGGCGTGCGGTTTTGTAGCTGCTGTCTCTTTCGCATCATGCTAGCACTGACGTCCTGTTGTCTTTGGGATGGCATGTATCCCCTGGCTAGTGTGTCTGGGTCGGCGTAGTATCCGGGAAATGCTGGTTGCGGCTCCATGTATACCATTGGAACCATCGGTGCCATAGGCCCCATCGGCGTCAATTGAGGGTGGTAGTATTCTTCGTGAGGATGGTGATAATGTGGCGACGTATCGTGAAGAAAGTAGCTGGGCTCGTAAGACGCTGAAGGCATTGGAGCCATGGCATGAGGGTATGGATAGCCGTAAGGTGGCACCACACCCGACGGCTGGACAAATCCGGGGTCTTCCAAGAATTTGGCCAGCCGGGGGAGGTACGTTTGCGACGACGACCCAGGTACCTTGGCCGGGATGGTTTGTTCAATGAGATAATCGTCATTGCTGACCACGTTCACTGAGCTTTGGAACATGGTCTGGTCAAGAGTGTCGAAATTGCTGTCACTGGCATTGATGAAGGAGCTGGAATGATAGTTACCGTCGAAAGAGATGTAGTCTCGACCAGGCTTGTCTCGGAAGTTAAGTTCCCGCGAGGGTAGACCGAACTCCTTGTCCAAATAGTCTAGAGGGAAATCATCTTCGTCGTCATCATCATCGTTGTGAGCTATTTCACGGTAGGCATACATGTCTTGGTCTTGATCGATGGTAGCCAACGCATTAGTGGGGTCACCCTTTTCGCTCGAAGGACCGGACGCAGTGCCCTCATCCGAAACACTTTGTTCGTCTTCTAGCTTGAGGTTCTCGAACTGTGGTTGGTTGAGGTAGTCGCCTAGCTGTTCATAAAGAGTTCTGGATTTGTCTTCCACGTAGTTGAACAGTAGAGCGGGTTCTCGTACAGCAACCGAGGTCGGCTGTTGGCCCAGCTTTTCTCTCTTGATGTCACGCTCCAAAGCGTCGGCCATCAACTTATCATGAGGCACGTTGAACCAGAAAAATACCTTTTGTTTTTTCTGGGTTCGGAGACATGAGTTCTTGAAGAGAAAGTCCAAAAAAGCCGATTTGGGGTTTTCCAACACAGAATCCGTACCAAGCTTCAAGTTCCGCAAATCAGAAAAGATCCCCTCTTCGAACTTTTTTCGGTCGACTATGGTTCGGCCAAAGTGCTGGAACTTGTAAAGAATACAGCGCACAATATCAGTTCCAGTGATGAAGTAAAGGTTGTTCCAGAACACACAACTGACAAAGCCCTCGTCATTATTCAAGTAATACCTCCGAATGACCTGGTTCTCTTGCCAGTTAGCAGGAGCAGTGGCCAAGAAGAACTTCAAGTCTTCTATAAGGCGTAGCGACTCTTTGATTTCGTCAGTTATCTCGGCCATGACCTATATTGCACGAACAGGATTTTGAAGGAAAAAATGAAAATATTAATGCGAGGATGCAATAGGATGAGCTGATGGATGCAGTTGAAGAGAGTAGATTCGAAAGTTGATGATAGGCAAGTGGGAATGTGGTGAGAGGCTTAGGATGCTCAACCGGGGGAAAGGCAATCACTCAATTGAACCAGTCTGCGACCACAGTAGATGTAAGAGAGGGAATGTGGAAAGAGTTAGACTAGCAGAAACCGGGAGATGCAGAGGATCATTTAGGTTTGCGTGGAGCACTGAGGAAGGGAAGAGTCTAAATAAGACAGCGGTGTTTCAGGTTTGCGAATCTGAAACACGCCTGTTGCCGCACATCCTCAGCGTACTGCAGCCAGTGGGCACCGCAAAATGTGTGAGGGTACCGCATGGGCCATAGTATACGACAGTATGCCAGATTCAGCCTTAGGGCCGGGTAAGGTGAATGGATGTTTTTAATGAGGGTGTCGGCTACTTTTTAAAGTTTACGGTTTGTAGCCCAGACTCATGTACGTCAAGATCTTATGTTTCTTAATATGATTAAGAAAGAGCTCAGCCCTGAGTTGGCCGACGCATTCAGAGGGAGAAAAATAATCAAGCGAACGATTGAAGAATGCGCTAGATAACTGCATTAAGAAGGCATATTTAAGAAAATGCAAAGAGTGGCCAGTTACATGTTGGGATTTTAATTCCAGTGTATTGAGTGAAGAATTTAAGAATTTGCTTCAAACGTATCAAACCTTCGTCTCAGAATTGCTGTCCCAAATTCTTATTCTATACGTGCCCATGGAAATTAGCAATTGAAAGTAGCACCTGAGAAAGCAACCCAAATCCACCAACCCACGATCTAAATACACTCCCAAATATACCCAACCACCAAACACACCACTCCCCAAACCACTCGCAAATTCCAATTTAAGGCTCCGTACTTCATAAACTCGGATTTATGTGATTACTATAACTGCAAGCAAAATCTTAAATAAGCATATTAGTTTCGGAGAAGGGTTCCGAAAAGCATAGGGCAGATGTGCAGGACTAGGAATCGGAAATTTTACCTTTGGCTTGGGCAAGCGGATGCCGTTGCATTTCCACCTGATACAAATTTCAAAAAGTTCGGGGTGCTGGTAACGTCGCGCTCGTAACCGCAGTCGCATTTTGAATGAATGCGGACGAACGCAATGAACACCTTGGAACTCCGGAAGAAAAGCGCTGCGAGTATGCGCTCTAATTTGCCGGTTTTGAGCCCCCGTTTTGAGCCCCGTCCAGGGCCCTGTTCCATCCAATCCGAATGACCATGATCTACCACTCACTATTAATTTTTTGATTACAAATTTAATTGAAAAATTGTAGAAAATGAATTGTTCTATTGTTCAATGGTAGTGATTAGACGAGACCAACAATCATGAAGAGCACTGTCTGGGCTTATGGTGTACTTGAGACGAAACTGTGGATATGTAGAGATTGTAGAGGTGAGATAGAGGGGTGTAGGATAGAGGTGTATGGCAGTTACTAGATTTAGCATTACTAGGAATAATAGGGGAATCGTTTGGTTTGATGCAGGAATAGTTTGATGCCACCTAGACTTTGCTAGTTTGTTGGGTTGCTTTGCTGGAGTCGTTTGGTTGCTGGAGCTGGTAATATGTAGTATGATTAGAGCGCTGTGCTGAGCTATAGTTTCCGTGAGGGTGCACCAGACTTGGAAATTCGCACTTCCCGCTGCTGGTGCACTTAGCTGCGAAACTGCGACTGTCTAGACCACAGGTGGAGAATCCATAATGTTAATCGGTATGCCTTTATTCACCCAGAAATGGTAAGCTTCAAAAGATCCGGATTCAATTCAACTCACGGAAGGCGGATTCTAAGCCATGGTGTTTGAACCCTCGTCGTTTGATAGATCTCTTCAACATCTGTATTCGAATCTCTCTATGTCTTCTGGCCGCACAAACTGCCCCGTCTTTTGAGTCTGCTCCACTTGTCTCTTTCTTCTGCTCCTACCTCTATGCGTCTGTACACCCACCCAATTTCCTATGCTGGCAGAACCATGCACCGCCTTAAAAGCTCTCCTCTTCCTCTTCCTCTTTCCTCCTCCACTTTCCTCCTTCACTTGTAAGATTCACCTCCCTATATCTTGATAAGACCTTGCTTTATTCCCCTTTCTAGATTGCTAGCTTATTTCAAACCCAGGTTCTCTTTTGTCTCTCGATTTACCCAATGTATGTCTCTGCGTGGCAAATGAACAACCTGGCCTCCTCCTCCCAGATCCACCTTCCTCCGCTCTCGTCTCTTATTCCTGATGCTTCCAATGATGCGCCTCGGCTTCCAATGATTGTTAGTCCGCAGCTTCCTCCCGGTACCTTTGTCCAGAGAGAAGCCAATATCAAGCTTCCTTCTGTCGATATGATCCTAGAAAATATCAACAGTGCTGCTATTGCCCAGAGAAATTTGCACATGTCAGACTATGCTGCTGCCCAAATGGGGCCCAGTCTTAGCCAATCCCAGTACATGCCCAAAACTATTGCACTCGCACCTACTGTTGGTAATGAGTTCCGCCCAGCACATGTCAGGTCCGTAAGTCTCTCCAATTTCCAGTTTGCTTCCACCTTTTCCGACAAAAGCCGTTCTTATTCGTTCTCATACACACCCGTACGCTTTTTACAGACTGATGACGCTAGAAACCCATTGATGCCCGAACCTCCTCTGCACCGGGGAATTTCTCCTCGCAGAAATGTGGGCAAGAAAAGAGGCCGCAAAAAGAAGGCTGATGTCAAGTGCGGTCAGTGTTTGCTGGAGAACACTCCCGAGTGGAGAAGAGGACCTAATGGTTCTCGGACACTTTGCAATGCTTGTGGCCTCTTTTACCTGAAACTCACCAAGAAATTCGGCTATGAAGATGCCAACATCATCTTTGCATATAAGAAAAAGCACAACGAGGTGCTAGATCGGATAGTGCCCACCACTGTTCAAAGAGACCGCTTCGTGTTGGAGTATAAAGACTCCCAGTGAGGCAAGTGAACAGCTGCTTTTGTTTCATCGACTTTAATTCATCGGGTGTACGGATCGGGAAACCTCATCAGGCCCTTACTAGTACCAGCAATCTGCTGGTTTATCTGCTCGTTGGCAGCAAAAATAGCAGCTACTTGGGACGAGAGAAGACTCAAGTGTGAGGTTATCAACAGATGGTCTTCGGTGGTGGAACAGCCCTGGAAGTTTCGAATTGTATGGGCCAAATGGACTAGAGAACGTTCTGCCTCTGCAGATAGAGACGGTTTATTCAAGACGGCACTTAGCAAAGTGTTTAATTGGTCAAGAGAAGACATGAAGTTGGTCTCGTGATCTAGTATCAAGTCCTGTCTGTGCTGTGAGTAGTTCGGGTGCTTCAAGGTAGAAGACACTGCGATCTCCTCAGTTTCTCCCGGAGTAAGTGTGTAAGTAACCTCTTGATTTGTCGTAAGCGAGTAGCACTTGAAGGGTCCGTTTGTCTGAGGCACCAATGCAATCAAAGGCTCGGGAAGACCGTTGTCCTGGCGGATTTGGTGTGCGAAGCCATTATCTATATGGCCATTTTCCATACAGGTGTAGAGACCAATGAGAGACAAATGGGGAGAAACTACCTGGAGAAGTTGGAGCCGTTTCTTAAGGTATTCAAGGTCAACCACGCCATTCTCCGCCTTGAGGTCGAACGTATCGAAGGCAGTAACATGCGTACCAGCCACTTTCCCCACAATCACCCCATATTGGTAGTTGGACTTGCGGGCCAAGTGGTCGGAGATGGCGAGCGGCACCAAGCTTCGTACAGAAACCTGTACATCCATTTCCTGCTAATGATTGGTGAATTAAAGCAGTGTTTGTTGTAGTTGTTGTAGAGGTAGTAGGGCGCACCCGAACTGATACCGCACCCGAGCTGATATCGCACTAGTATCGATCGCACGCACAATGTATATAGATAATTCACTATAGCCCTTCTACTACTATACACTACTCTTTTACTAATACATTCTAACAATACATTCCACCAATACACTCTAACTTTAGTACAGAATATTGGACTATTACACTACTGGCAACTTATATACAGACTATACTAACCTAGTGGCTATGCTACACAGCACTACTATACTGACTATACTACAGCATGTTTCATGCGAGCTTTGAAACATGGAACCATGAAACTTCTGAATTTCTGAAACAAGCACACTCATACAAACCTTTGGCACAGCATACAAGTGGTATGATGCTTTCTTACTAGACTCTTCCATACCACCGTATTACTAGACACTGTATCACCATACTACTGTGTTACTAGACTACGCCATGTACATCCATTATTATAATTAATGGTATCAAAATTATCAGTAGAAACTCTTCAAAGTATTTGATCTCTAGCATGCACTCCTTTATATTGAATTAACCAGAAACCAGTCTGTCAAATCTTGTCTCATAATCAGTTGTAGTGATATGTTTCAATATTAAGCACATATGTATCACCTACTAATTACTTGTATCGTCTAATTACCCGTGCCGTCTAACTACTTGTGAATCCTGCTAGTATGCAAATCCTACAAATTACTTGGAACATAAGTACCCATTCTATTCATACCGCTTTTTAATTAATGTTTTGAATGCACCAACACTTAATTCCCTTCAAAACCAATCTCAGGAATATGAAAAGATTTGCTTTCGAAGTGTGAAGATTTCACGAGAGGATTGTCGAAGAACTTCTGGAAAACATTTCTGTTGAATCTAAGTAATTGTATTAACGTATAATTATGAAAGCACGTAAATGATTTCTGGGGCAAATAGTTTTCTGCGCTCTTGAGATTGATCTTCTGGAAGCTCCTGGCAACACCGTACAGTTCGAGGAGAATAATTGACGGATGAAACTGGAAGGATCTAAAAACAAATTCTTAAAAATACAACAACCCCTGTAAGAAGGAAGAATTAAGGAGTCAAGCGAGAGCTTGAAACAACGACAATTAATACCGCAATAAGCATGACGATACTTCTCAACAATTGGAATATGGATTTGATATTTTAAGAATTAGGTTTAAACTGGTTCTCGTTCGATTTTCAGGGCCCAATTCTAATTTTGGCTTTAGCTTGGAAAGAGATTTGGGTTCCCCAAATGTCTGGAAATCTTATGCTCCGTCAACAGTATAAGCTAATGAATACGTAACCAGGTTATTTTTTAACATCATATAATCATAATGAACAAGACCTTTGTGTGAAGTTTGATATTTAAATAATGTCCTGGAATTAAAGTTTCGGTGCCTCATACAGGCTAAGTATTTTGCTCGTGAATAATAATAGACCTACGTGAATTTAGGCCACGCTCACTATTCCGGAATCTCATATTTAGTTGTTCCGGGCAAATTTTGGGACAATTGAAAGTTTATGGACAGGTAAAGATTTTTGTGTCAGGGATTTCCGGCTTGAGCTTGAGCTTGGCCATGGCTAACCATATACTTTTCCAAACTTATCTTACTCACTCTAATTTCTTGGCTAAAAATTCCTACCTACTGTAACCTTTCGTACTATTGTTTGCTCTGCTATACATTGTTTACTATACTTATACAGTCAATTCTATTTTACTTATGATACTTGTCAAATGCACCTAAATCTCCACGTATCATATAATCCATCAGTTACCTCACGCTCCCGTGAGTTTACGTACATGTTAAAAGCTGAAGATCTCTACTCTATGCTAATGTGCTCCTACTGACTACTACAACTTATATGAATACTGACTGCTTTACTGGAGTATATGCTACTATAGCACCAGAGGTCGGTACTACTCTAGCTCTTTTCTAGAGCTAGTCTGTGAATGAATCAGCAAGATGTTATTACTAGCACAGCCAAAGAAACATGTAGTTAGAGAATCATACGAAAACATTTTGTACTAATAGCACTCTTAGTGAACAGTTGTTTGAAAGAAAATTAACATATTATATGGAGCATCAGCTTTTAAAGAAAAATTGGGAGACGAGAATTCGAGGAACTTAGGGAGAGAGTAATACCCTAGTGCACCTACAAGGTTATATTACACTGATTCTTCAAGCTATAGACTATCCAGCTTTCATAGTACCTAGTTGCTAACTTATCCAAAAGGATTCGGGACCCAGATTCGGAAAACAATCAGCTTGTGATGGAACAGAATACACAAGAGTAATCGACAAACTACTCTTTGGTTAAAGAAGTGCTAGTTCGATATTACCTTCATTGGTTAGAGATACCAAGTCTATCACCAAACTCACCACTTACATTTCAAATTTTCAAAGTATGCCAGTTTCATTCGAACCAGGATTTACCTCTCCTACAGGTTGTGTTGGGTACTATAGATGTACTACAGCATAACTATAATTTACTATACTGTAAAGTTCCATACGACAGAATGCCTAGATCCTCCAAATATCCTACTCACTTGGTCCTGACAATAAGTATGTCGTCAATGATCTTTCAATTGTCGATCTGGTGTGTGGTTTCAGCATACTCCCCGTCACAGAGACCACTATTTTAGTCCTCTTCTATAAATTCTATGGCTTCCCGGTTCATTGGGTAGGCTGACTCGGTGAATAATTCTATTGACTATCCATACTTATAGACGCTATAAAATTACCATGAATTTGCACTGAAAATACCCTGAAAATGCCCATTCAAACACACTATGGTAGGGTACTGATTGGGCAGCGGAGTACAGCAGTAAGTGAAAAATCCATAGATAATAATTTATTTCTGTGAAAAGTCAATTAATTTCACAACATTTCAATTGACTATGAATAATTTGATTGCTTAAAGAAGTAGAATGCCTAAATGAACTATCAATATTTTGTAACATGTTAGAGTGCGAACCGATGTGGGTCAATGAGTACCAGAATAAAGGCCAGTACTCTGTATAAAGTCACAAGAAAAAGATCAAATAAATTTCGGATTGTTCTGACTAGTAATGAAATAAACTTGCATATAAAAACCAGAAATTTATCCACAATAAAATTCGGTCATCTGTAGAAATCGACCATGTTACTAACGTTAACTAGCACTACCACTCACACGACTCACTCAAGCTACCACTACTATCCCTACTACACTCCACATCCACTACACTGCCATTCCCAATATAGACAATTAATGAACTACTGACTATGTTATTACATAATCCTAATTACTACACAGTACCCCCGAAAGGACACTTTTAAAGGATACTATCTACTGTATACTAGTACAGACCCGAGTGTCTTGACAAAGTGTGGAGAGTGCGCACCCCAGCAGTAGGGCATCGGGACCTGCACGCAGCGCAAGGAGAAAAAGCCAAGGCGAAAAAACCACATCTCCACCTCATCTTCCCCAGCTAATCTTCTTAATGATCATGTCAGTGCATGACCCTATGAGCAGAAAAAGGGACCTCCCACAGGAATGCTCGGATGTCAAGCGGGCTCGCACCGAGCATGACCATGACCAATTTTCAGACAAGGTCTACTCCCTTTTCGTCAAGCTGGCCTTGGAATCCTTGGAAATGGTATGTGCCACAAATATCGATTATGAATATTTCTTTAACTACCCTTAATTCTTTTCCTTATCGTTCTTCTTTTTTTTTTTTTGCTCTCTCACACATACTAACTTCAGGATCCTCTCAAGCTCAACTCCTTGACTACCAAAATCAGCCTCCCCCTTGCACACCGAGAGGCCATCTCGCTCCCACATTTCATCATTGTACTTAAAAGTCTAGTGGTCAATGTGTCCAAACTAGACAATGCCGCAGCCAGGTCGTTGATCGGCGCCATTTTACGGTTCCAGTGGCTCGAGCTTCTGGACACCGCCAAAAAAAGCCCCGAGTTCCCCATGTTTTTGGCCACCTATGCCCATTTCGTGGGCGCTTTGGTGTCGTCATTCCCCAAATACCTCCAGGATGTCCTCAAAAAGCTATTACAGGAGTTCCCCCGAGTGCCGGACGACACGTATCCCCATCACGAGATGCTCAGCAAGTTTGTCTCGTACTTCCCCACCTGCATCAATACCATCCCCCAAATCATGCTACTGAACCTCCCCCACCACCTTTCTGCATCCACCAGCGATATCGTCAACTACGTCGCCAACCTCATGAAAATGATCTCCTACTGCCCGGACTTGCAGTTTTCCATCTGGCAGATGGTGGTGGAGATCACCATCAAAATGGATGTGGAGTTGCAGAACGAGTTGGATGATTTAGATGACGACTGCATCGAGGACCTCATCAACGAAAACGACGAAGAAATCGACGATGTTAATGACAACGACCCCAATGATATGTCTCTTGATAACGACGAGGAGACTGAACTCGTGGCGGTGGCTTCTACACAGAACATCAAGAGGTTGGTCTCCAAGCTAGATAACACCTTGAGTCTATTGTTGAAAGCCACATCGTCGTCTTTCACCGCGGAAGAGTTGAATTCCGGCAATGGTGTCCCTCTCTTTAATACCCTCACCTCGCTATTCAAAACGCATATCTTACCCACGCATTTCACCAAGTCCATCCAGTTCCTCTTGTTCCACATAACGCAGTATCAGCCGGAATTGGCCGACTCCTACTTGGTGTTGCTTATAGACTTTGCATTTAACCCTAACGAGATCACCGAGAAGCGCCTCAAGGCCTTGCAGTACCTCGCATCATATATCTCGCGGGCCAAGAACTTGACCAAGCACCAGGTGGTGTTTATAGTCAGCTACTTGATTGGGTGGATCAATAAGTACATTGCTGAACGTGAGCACGAGGTCTTGTCGTCATCCAAGTCTAGCTCTGGCTCCTCTTCATCCGGAGGCATGGAAAGATTTAAGTTGTTCTATGCCACCTTCCAGGCCTTGCTCTACATCTTTTGCTTCAGACACAACGAGTTGCTGAAAATGCCAGATGAGATTTCTGCCGGAGACAGTGAATGGGAATGTGATATCGACAAGTTCTTCCAACGTGCCATCATAGTCCAATTCAATCCCTTAAAGTACTGTGACGAGACGGTGGTATTTATTTTTGCCAAGATCGCAACTAAGTTAAATGTGTGCTACTGTTACTCCATAATCGAGAACAACAAGAGGGAACGAATGATTCAGACAAACTCAAACCTCCCCTCGTCGGTGGGCAACTTCAGACATAAGCAGGAGTTCTTGGATCTCGAAGCATACTTCCCCTTTGATCCCATGGTTCTTCCTGTATGTAAGAAGATTGTCAGTGCAAACTATGTGGAGTGGAGAGATGTGAACCCTAATACTGACGACGATGATGATGTGGACAGTGGGAGCCACGGTGAAGACGATGACGATGACGACGATGACGATGACGATGACGACGATGAAGAGGATGATGAAGAGGATGATGAAGATGAAGATGAAGATGAAGATGGTGACGAAGATTAGATCGAAGAAGTTGATGTCAACAAGGTTGGCGATGCCGAAAGTGCTCAGAAGACAGCGAATATGGAAAGCAGAGACCGTCTCGGTCGGCAGTTCTCGAGATATTTGTGGATTACGATATCAGTCTTTATAAGCATGGAAATAAACGTGTTGGGTTTTATTTTGGCTCGTAACTTTGTAGATTTTGTTCGACAATTCATCAGATCGCCGGCGACGGCTTGATCGATTTACCATGGGCCGCACACTCATTGGGAACAATCTCAAACCAATCTTTCACTCTCTTGCACTGCAAATACAAATCCACGGTTTGCAAGCACGCACTGACTACAAATGAAGTGTGAATGCAAAAAAAAGACAGTCACTGATGTTTCAATGGGAAAAAAATGATCCCGCCCAGGATCGAACTGGGGACCTTCTGCGTGTAAAGCAGACGCCATAACCGACTAGACCACAGGACCACTTCGCGAGTTTTTTCTTTCTGTGGTTAATACGACTACATTTGTTAAAGTATTCTAAGTTATCCAAATTTCAGACGAACTACACTACGGGTTTACTTCAGATGGCTAATATTGATTGTTTATCTATGCTAGGTAGTCTATTGGTTCTCGTCGTCGGAGTCTTCCAAATCCAAGTCTGGGATTTCGAGTTCAGACCCTTCTGAGTCACTCTCCTCCTTGTCTGAGTGTTCTTCCACATGGTTTTCAGCCTTCACTTCAGCAATGTCCTGGGCGTTTTCGGCAGGCGTTTTGAAAGTCTCGGTAGACATTTCCATATCCGGTTCCCAAGTTTCCTTGTTCATGGAAGCCTGCTCGGCATCAGTCTCCTCCACCTGGTTCTCCTGCTTCACTGCAGCAATATCCTCAGCATTTTCAGTGGCCGTCTTAAACGACTTAGCGGTGAAAATATCTTCAGACGCCAGTTGAGGCTCAGGCTTATTAGACTCTTCTTTTCTGGCAATCTTCTGTTTCTTGGAAGGACGAACGGGTTCGGGAGCAGGAACGTCTTCCTCCTCTTCATCGTCCCCCTCAAGTGCATCACGTGGCTGCACCATCTGGGGCAAGGGAGGAAATCTGGGGTGGGTAAACACCTCAAGGAGCACCGAGCGTGGTAACAACGACGCAGCAATAGGCAAAATCGAGGCCGACTCCGGTGCTGGGTGCAACAGCGCCGCAAGAAGAAGCTCCTTGACATCCGCAGGAATGGCGCCATGGTTCTGAGTGCAAGCAAACTTGACCGCATCCACAATGACCAACTTAAGGAACTTGTTGTATTGTGTGGAAGGCAAAGGCGTATTTTTAAGCACCACGGTGAAGAAGTCAAAGACCGTCTGGCGTGTGGTGTCCAGCACATTGTTCTCGAAGAGATGCTCATGGGAGAGCAAGTCAGCCAATGGGATGGAAGCATTTTTCTTGGCTTTTTTGCGGGCCGCCTTGGATGAGTGGGACAACTTTGTCTTTGAAGCCTCCGAATGGTTCTGCAACCACTGGCCGTTGGCTCTAGGTTGCACCAAGAAGAGGGCCACATCCACTATGCGCGAGATGCTAGGGTAGTCGGGGTAATACGACGAGAGCAGCAAGTAGTTTTTGGCGCATGCAATGATCTTGGTGACCATGGACTCGTGCTTGAGAATCCGGGGCTTGTCCAATTGTTTGTTGTTGAGGAACACGAGCAGCTCCAAAACCGAAAATATGTCCGATAAATGAGGGACTAGCACACCAGAGTACTTGGCAGGCAAGGCAGCCAACACCAACAAAGCAGCCTCGTAGCATCTGGCAAGCGACACGTCCACCAAGTCTCTGATTTCTTGGTCACGAATCTCGCCTTTGAACGGCAAGAATTTAGTGTTAATAGAACACACAAGCTCTATGACTGCGAGCACACGGCCAATGGGCACTGGCACTGCAAAACGACTGCCACTGGTTAGGTATCCCAGAAGCATCTTCAACAAAAGTTCCATTCGGTTGGAAATGCTTAAAATCGACACTGGCCGGTTGATATCAATGTGGAGAGCCAGGAAGATCTCGGGTTCATCGGCCTCGGAAAGTTTTTTAAGCAAGGCAGATATTTCCTGGTCTTCTTTGACATTGATGAAATTGGTATAAATATCCACAGTCCCAGCAATATTGGCCACCAACCGGTCCACGTCCCGTCTCCAGTGTACATCAGGGCCATCTTTTTCAATGATAGGCAAGGTAGCAAGCGTAGAACACACGGTTTTCTGGAGGGATTCCGGCATACTGAGGAAGCCTTCGCTCGAAAGCATGGTCAAAAGCTTGGTCTTCAACTTATTGGCAAACGGCCTAGACGTGGTGGGGTACTCCTGTATAAGCGTCTTCAACGACGACAACATCAAGCGTGGGTTCTGATCCACGCGGGCCAAGTATCCTGAAAATAGCAGGCCCAAGTTGGGCGTCAACACTTCCCGAGTAAGCGTAGGTTTGCCCTTTATACTAGCACAGAGCTTATTGAGGCAGTCCACGGTAGACTCCAAGATGAGCTCTTCATTGGCAAAGGGCGAGCCCAAGATTTTAACAAGCTGGGCAAAAAAGGCCTGTCCTTCATTTGCCAATACAAACACACTATCAGCAAGAATTTGTACGATACTGACTCCACTCCATATACTATAGGCATCAGCAGCTCTGCACAAGTTAAGCGTGCGGCTGGTCAAGTGCTTCAAGTCGACTTTGGAGATGGAGGCCAAGTTTTCCCGCTCGGCATGAAGTGTGGCCAAGATGGGGATCACGCTTTGGGGGGCCTCCTTAAGACTGTCAATAACAAATGCCAATTGTGAAGACATGGGACTGGTGCTTGAAGTAGTTCGTATACAGTGAGTGATTTTTCGCGATGACTTCGCGCAGCCAAGTCTGGAGTGCCATATTATGATGAGACTGAGAAGTAAACTCAGTTGTATTAATTGTGGTAGGTAAGCTTGTCTGTATATTGTTTATATGGTCTCTTATTATTGTGAATGAATGTATAATTTGAACTTATTTAGTATAGCAGTGTCAGTTGGCCTTTTGTTGACCTCTTGTTGGCCGTTGACCTGTTGTTGGCCTTTTACTAGCCTTGGACCCAGGTTCAATCGCTTTGTCTAGAAAACTCCACTGAGCAACGAGTCGAATCCGAATGGTTCGTAGGCTGTACCTTCACCCTCGAAGAACTTGGACATCGACTCCACCCAGTGCAATCTCAACGAGTGCAACATGGCCGACGTACCCTCCATGACAACCAAAATCACCACCGTCAACACGAGCCACATGGCAAAGAGACACACCGTCATGATCACTCCAAGCACGCCGGTGGAGCCGAATGCATTGGCAATGGTCATAGTCCACAACACTGTGGATAATTGCGCATGTGCCAATGACAATGCCCACAATCTCAAGTAAGAGGCCGTGTGAGACACACAGTTCAAGCAGAACTCAATGGTGTGGATCACCTGGTGGATCATTATATCGCCAAAGTTGTGGCCGTCCTCGTGGGCCCCTTCATCGTCGTCGTCATCGTCGTTTTCTTCGTGGTGCTCGTGTGTTTCTTCGTTGTTGTCTTCTCCGCTCAACGCATTGTATTTATGCTCTTTGGCTTCCTTGTCCATTTGACGCTTCAAGTAGAGAGGCTTGACAAGAATCAACCATGGAACACAGATCAATGCCACCAACACAAGCAACACCTGCACGGTGGACTGGCCTTCGTATAATGGCTCCACAACGGTTCCTGGAGACAAGAACATTGTGATCAACATGTTCAATAAGCCTGGAGGTTGCTTTTGGATAGCGTACCAGTTGACGGTCCACTTGTAAACAATACAGAGGGACAAGTAGCCAAAGATACCTTGCATGAACAACAAGCCAGGAATGAAGTTTCCAATAATGTCAATGAAGCTGTTGAAGTGAAGAGCGTTCACTAACGAGAAGAAGTACGAGTAAGTCATGTGGGTGTAACCCATCAAAACAGATAACTTCATCTTGTATGAGTTGGAGAACAAAAGAGCGTTTTCGGATCCGTGCCAAGCTGAATCCAAACCGAAAGCGTATGTTCCAACCTGCGTAGCATGGATGGTTTCGCCCACTTTAAAATGCTCAGGCCACTTCCATCCAGATGGGAAGAAGTCCATGGACTTGGAGAAAATATCGTTGTACAAGAAACCAGTATACATGGAGAAGATTCCCATCAACAACAAGATGTACCGGCCAGAAAAAGCCATGTCGAAGATTTCGTCTCTCTTCATGGCTTGAATAGACTTCTCGTAGTAAACCATGACCACGGCCGCCATGAACAAGATAATACCATGTCCCAAATCACCGAACATAATGGCGAACATGAATGGAAACGTAATGATAGTAGGTAAACCAGGGTTCACCTCGCGGTAGGAAGCAACACCGTAAGTGTCACAGATACTTTGAAACCCAGCGGTAAACTTGTTTGTGCGGTGGAAAGTTGGGGGAGTCTTGCTGGTTTCTAAGACATTGACGATGGTAGGAATGGACGAGTTGATGGACTTAACACACTCAGTCAAATTGTCAATTTCATCCGAGGGCACCCAGCCCTCCGCAATCAAGGTCTTTCTGGAACCATCGTAGTCACAAAGATTCATGGTCTTGTACACAGCCTTTTCTCTAGCAATCACTTCCCACCACTTGCTCAAGTCTCTAGAAATGGCCACTAATTCCGAGTTCAAAGCAAGCTCGGTTTGCTGCAACACTGTGGAGATATCAGCCAATTTGACATCCACGGCAGCCAATTGTTCCTTTCGCAAAGATGGAGAGAGGTCAACATCGTATAAGTCAGCCTCCAAAGACTGGGCGATCTTCTTGATTCTCTGGTAGATCAAGGAACCATGAGAGAAAATAATGAAGACATTTTTGCTAACATAAGAGTCGGTCTTATGGTCGTAGACAGCTTCTGGCAACTCCTCGGTGTAATAGTACAAGTTGCCTCTCAAGATTCTCCACAAAATTTGCTGCAAAGTAGCCACCTTAGATCTATCAATAACACCACTAATGAAGCGGGCATGGAAATCAGTGGCACCACCAAGCTCCAATTGAGACAAGAGGGCGTCACTCTCGTTGGTGTCGGAAGCAGGCCCGCCGTTTTCATGCATGAATCTCTGGACGGCCTGAATGGTGTATTTGAATTGCTTCAAGTCCGACTTCTTGGTGTTCAAGGACTCAGTATTGTCAGCAAAGTCCAGGGTTCTGGCCTCCAAAAGTGCAGCATTTTGCAGGTACACGTCGATCTCGGATTGAGGCCCAATGTCTTGTTCGTCGGAGTAGGGGTAGATGACGGCCTCGATTTTCTGCTTGTCAAGAAGCAGCTTGAGGTAAGTGTACTGGCGCTCAATCTCGTCGAGCTTTCTCAACTCCAGCACAAATGATCTCTGGAACTCGCTGACTTTTTTGTTCAAGTCTCTGAACTGAACCAAGTTAAGCTTCCCAATTTGGTACATGACATCCCGGGATATTTCCGCAGGCACATAGAGCTGAACCAAGGACATTTCCGCGGAGCCTGAGGGGTTAGTAAAGGAAAGGAGCAGTGAAGAATTTCAGAATACATACGGAAAACGGCCTCGTACTTTTCCGACATGTTTGGGGGAGGGGGAGGGGAGTCAGAAAGAAGATGTCAGATAAGCGTGAGGGAGTTCTCGATTAAAATTGGCCAGGAGAATGCCGAGCGGTGTATGCAGGCGCATCATATCAAAAAAGTTATTTTCCCACCTACGGAGCCCATGTGCCTATTTATAGAAAAGGGACAGGTTTTTAAACTTGTATTTGTAAACGTGTGTGTATGTATAAATGTTTTTGGATTTACTTATTTTAAGAGCTGTTCAGTTTCAATTGGTGTGTTAATATGGTGGTTGTTGGTGGTGTATTGCTTAGTGCTGAATTGCGTATGAGCTGCGCAGCTGCGACGCTGCGTGGAGCAGTCTTTCGAGCACGCTGAGTGGGGCCAGGGCAACAAACCACCCATGCACTCTATGCAATATGAGTATACATTGAGGGAATTGGAGGGTCTATTATTAGGTGTAGTAGAGAGAGAAAGAATGTATTATTTGAATCGGTATCATATGATAGTCTTTTTTTCATTTTTTTTTCATAGGCCTATTACGTCTCCAATGTGCTTTCCTGGCATTTACTGCGAACCTTACCAAATTATCTGATAGCACTACAGTCATATAAAAAGACAGAGCCTCCACTAATAAATGTAGAATCCAAAAACTTTGAAAAATCTTTATCATGTCATTAATATGCTATATTTTCTATATCTGCAGACCCCCAATATTCTTCACCAAGACTTGGTTTTCCACTTTTGGTGTACCCAATTGTACCCAGTCTACATATGAATAGTAGAAGTATTTCCTGCAGGACAGCGAGATGAGACCTTTTCTCTCTTGTTCATATAGCTCCGAGCACACCATAGATAACCACCCCACACCAAACACACAATGAAGAACTTGGTGCTTCTAAACCGTGGGCACATCCAGCCCGAGTCTCGGACTTACCCCGATCTTACGCCCGTAGACTCGGTATTTGATCCCGTCTCCGATACCATTTCCGTGGTTCTTTCTTCTCCAGAAAGCCATGTCATCGAAGTGCAAAAACTCATGAAAAATGGGCTGGTACAGGTATTGGCGTCTTTCCCTGGACCGCAGGCCCAGATCTTGAGCTTCAACCATTTTGCTGACTCCGCCCTCTTGGTGTTTGTCTTTTCCAATGGTGACTTGATCTCCGCCCAATACGATATGGCTGCACCAGACTACGAGACCAGCAGCGTGGAAATTGTGGGGCTGATTGATGCAGGGCTTGTGGCCGCATGCTGGTCGCCCGATGAGGAAACTTTGGTTCTTTTGTCCCAGACTTCCAGCCTCTTGTTGCTATCACGTGCGTTCGAGCCTATATGCGAGAAGACGCTTGACTCCAACGACATCAAGGTTTCAGATGCGAAGCACGTTTCGGTGGGCTGGGGTAAGGAGGAGACCCAGTTCAAGGGAAAGGGCTTCAAGGCCTTGGAAAGAGAGAGAGAGGCCATCAAGTATGCTGGTTTGGACCTCAAGGAAGACTCTCCGTTGAGAGACCCCACTGTGGCTCCTCTTGAAAAGGGTACGGTGTCTACATTTGACAATGATACGTTCAAAATCAGCTGGCGTGGCGACTGCGATTATTTTGCTGTTTCCACGGCCGAGGAGGCATTGATCGAAGCCACTCTGGAGTTGGTTAGACGCAGAGTCATCCGTGTGTTCTCCCGTGACGGTGTATTGGACTCTGTGTCTGAAGCTGTGGATGGCTTGGAGCACAACTTGGCCTGGAGACCTTCGGGCTCCTTGATAGCTTCTACCCAGAGGTTTGTGGATGCTGATGGAGACCATATTCTCCAGATCGCCTTCTACGAGAGGAACGGTTTGAGACATGGTGAATTCAACACCCGTCTAGACCCCTCCACTGAAACCATCTGTAACTTGGAATGGTCGTGCCACAGCGATATCTTGGCGTTACAATTGCGGGACAGAGTCCAGATCTGGACCACCAAGAACTACCACTGGTACTTGAAACACGAGCTTTACGTGACGGAAGAATTGCCTGCCAACGAAGTGTCGTTCATCAAGTTCCACCCAGAAAAACCCCTACAGTTGATGGTGGGCACCACCCTTGGAGGCGTGAAGATGTACAACTTTGCCTACAATATCGTGTCGGGACCAACTGTCACAGGCAAGGATTCGGGAATGACCGTGGTGATCGACGGGTGTGAGGCCAAAGTCACGCCTCTTGCGGTTGCAAATGTTCCTCCCCCAATTGCTTATAGAGACTATGATTTCGATAGTCCCTTGGTGGCTGCGGCTGTGAATGGATCAAACGACCAATTTGCGTTTGTCTCCAGTTCAGGTGACATCAGCATAGCATCGATTTCTTTGGAAGACATGAAGCTGGCCAAAGACCCTGTGGTCAAAACCTTTCCTAAATCCTTGTTTGCCTCGGAGGTGGACTTGGTCAAGCAAGTTTGTTTCATAGGAGATCATCTGGTGGTGGCATTGGTGGACACACCTAGCTCTTCTATACTTGTCTTTTTCCAAACATCGGAATCAGAACCAGTGAATTTCGTGACCTGGGCGTCTCGAGCCGTTTTAATAAAGTCAGCCTCCGACTTCCAAAGTGCCGTTGTTGAAAACATCGATGGTTCAGTTTTGAATCTTCAGGAAAACGGATCCTACACCCCAATCGCTAGATTCCCCGTGCTTTGCCATGAGCTCGAGCTTGCATTTGCTAGCCCAAATTATACACCAGTTGCTCTTGGAGTGTCCACCAACGGAAAACTTTATGCCGGGGAAACGCAGCTCACAACTGCTGTTACATCCATCAAAGTCACCGAAACCCACTTGGCGTTCACCACTGCCCACTCTCTGGTATGTTTTGTTCACTTGAAAGATGTTACTGACCCAGACAACTTTGCGTTTACCCAAAGCACCACACACGATGAGAGAACACGGCAAATCGAGAGAGGGTCCACTCTAGTCTCGTGCATCCCCTCCAAGTACTCTGTTGTGTTACAGGCGCCAAGAGGCAACTTGGAGACCATCTGTCCTCGAATCATGGTGTTGAACGGAGTCAGAAAGTTCATCCACGGGCTTGACTACTATAGTGCTTTCATTGCATGCCGTACACACCGCATTGACCTTGATATCTTATACGACTACGATCCAAAGCTTTTCCACGACAATGTGGAGACCTTCCTCCGGCAGATTGGACGCATCGACTACTTGGACTTGTTTATTTCTTGTTTGCATGATGAAGACGTCACCGAGACCAAGTACAAAGATACTTTGGTTCAAAGTGAAGTGCCCGATATCTCCAAGTTATCCCTTGGTAACCATGAGCTTGACGATAGATATGACTCTGGCACCAAGAGGATTATTGTCAACTCCAATACCGAGAAGACATCTTCCAAGGTCAACAAGATATGCGAGATCATCCTCGAGGTTCTTTCCAAGGAACAGTTTGAAAAAACATATTTGCAGACCCGGATCACAGCCTATGCGTGCCAGAAACCAGCCAAATTGGCAGGAGCACTCTCGCTCATTTCGTCTTTGACCGACACGGACGAGGTCGAGAAGACCATCACTCATCTCACGTTTCTCCTGGACGTCAACAAGCTTTATGACCATGCATTGGAGCTCTATGATGTGAAAATGGCATTGAACATTGCACAAAAGTCCCAGAAGGACCCTAAGGAGTATTTACCCTTCCTCCAAAACTTGCATGTTCAAACCCCATTAAGACGTAAGTTCCTCATCGATGATTTCTTGAAAAAGTTCTCCAAAGCATTGAATTGGCTCCATGAACTAGGTCCCGAGGCCGTCGAAGAACTCGATAACTATGTGGTCAAGCACAGTCTTTACAAGGAAGCTTTGACCATCTACAAGTACGATGAGGCCAGAAGCAAGGAGATCCTAGCCTTATATGCCGATAGCTTGTATGACCAGAAGAAGTTCACCGAGGCCGGAATTGCCTATGAGCATCTCAACAACACCAAGAGTGCATTGGAGAGCTACATCTTAAGCAAGCGGTGGAAGGAAGCTATGTACTTGGCGCAAAGCATCCAGGACAAGGCATTGGTCTCTGAAACTGCCCAGAAATTGTCGGCCATGCTTAGTGATGACCACAAGTACTCACAAGCAGCGGAAATTGAGGTCAGATTCTTGGGCAATGTGGATGAGGCCGTCAGGCTTTACTGCAAGAGTTACGAGTACGCCAGTGCCACACTTTTGGCCTTGGACAGTGGCAAGTCCGAGCTTATTGAGGAGATTGTGGATGTCCAATTAGGCGAAGGCTTTGGAGTGATTGCCGAGCTCTTGGCTGACTGTACCAGCCAGTCAAACTCCCAATTGAGAAGATTAAGAGAATTGAGACAAAAGAAGGAGGAGGATCCCTACGCATTCTACGGCATTCCAAACGATGATTTGGATACTCCAGATAACGTGTCTGTGGCCGCATCTGAAACTTCTACCACTCCTTCGTTCTTCACCAAGTACACAGGCAAGACGTCGGGTACAGCCAAAACAGGAGCATCTCGGAAAACAGCTAAGAACAGAAAGAGAGAAGAAAGGAAGCGGGCCAAGGGCAGAAAGGGCACCATCTACGAGGAAGAGTATCTCATTAAGTCGGTGGGACGGTTAATCGAGAGACTCGACCTGACCGAGGCAGATGCCTTGGCTTTGGTGGAAGCTTTGGTCAGAAGACACAAGATCCAGCAGGCATATCAGATCCAACAAAACTGGGAGGCGCTCACCAAGTTCTTGAGTGAAAACATCGAGGAGATCCACAACATGAGCGAGAAGGACCGCGAGAGAATCAATGACGACGGTGAGGTGTACCTTATAGACGAGATTCCTGTTCCCAAGATCAAGCTGTTCCCCAAGTTGGACATATTAGACTTCTAGTGACATCAGACTCACCATCACTTACAAAGGTTATTAGGTAGCACGAATACAGCTAATTAAGAAGCACTAGACTTATCAAGAGAATCCAACAAGGTCCATTGGACATTATATTAGTCATCTAGTTAAAATCCATTTGTCAAAGCTCTGTGACTCCACTACTTCATGAGCTCACTTTATAGTAAACTTCACTTCGTAGAACTCCACTTTATGGAAACGCACTTTATAGAAATGCAAATTATTAAATTCAGTATTCCACAGAATAATGTTCCACAGAATAATAGGACTCCATAACAATCAACACCACCATATCTATGACAGTCACACTTTGATGGTAGGACTGATTCATCATAACTCTTCTTCATCATGAGAACTCCACTTTATCATGAGTCAGGAGCCCGCTTCTTTCATGGTAATCCACTTTATCATCATAACACAACCCACCTTTATAGGTGCACTTTTTCATCAACTCACTTCAAAAAATCCAATTAAGGGTTTCATCATAGGACTCTTTATCATTGACTCCACATTATCAATAACACATTATCAATAACACATTATCAATAACACATTATCAATAACACATTATCAATAACACATTATCAATAACACATTATCAATAACACATTATCAATAACACATTATCAATAACACATTATCAATAACACATTATCAATAACACATTATCAATAACACATTATCAATAACACATTATCAATAACACATTATCAATAACACATTATCAATAACACATTATCAATAACACATTATCAATAACACATTATCAATAACACATTATCAATAACACATTATCAATAACACATTATCAATAACACATTATCAATAACACATTATCAATAACACATTATCAATAACACATTATCAATAACACATTATCAATAACACATTATCAATAACACATTATCAATAACACATTATCAATAACACATTATCAATAACACATTATCAATAACACATTATCAATAACACATTATCAATAACACATTATCAATAACACATTATCAATAACACATTATCAATAACACATTATCAATAACACATTATCAATAACACATTATCAATAACACATTATCAATAACACATTATCAATAACACATTATCAATAACATATTATTATAAGCACTTCATGGGAATTCTCTTGTACTGATTCATACCTTTTGACCCCAAGGATCTATAATGAGGGCTCCAACTTTATGGAGGTGTCTGTGTTGAGTAAGTCAGTAAACTGCAATATGGCATTGCGTATACCATTAGTAATGGCCATTTTCAGACTATTACTGAACGAAGAATACTTATGCAGTTCGCAAATAGACTCGCCAACACCCTGGGCCTCAATAGTAGTGCCGTCCTGTAGAATGATACGAACGAGGGCCCTTCTCTTTGCTGAAAACATCTGTTTCTCCACATTGTCCTCCTGCGCGAGTGTCACCAAATCCAAAACCGAAGAGGACCAGCCGTTGAACCCAAAAGACTCATTGACTAATCTTATGAGGACCGCCGAAGATACGTCGCTTAAGCCATACATCTTGTAGCCCCTTTTCTCTCTGTTTTGGAGGACCATTTCAAGCCTGGACTGGAACGTGCCGATCTTCAGCTTCGCCCAATCAGAAAGAGGAGCGGGACTGGGTTCCTCTTCATATACGTGTTCATCAAAAAGGGAGAGATCTGGGAATAAGAGTGTCTCCGTAACATTAGGGTCTTGGCCAGAGGGCTCCCCATTTTCTGCTGCGAAAGTAGCCCCATCATAAGCCAGTCCCACCAGAGCAGAAGTCGGATCTGCATCACTCACTTCTACAAAATGACTGTTTTCTATTTCATTCACTTCTGCTTCATTTGCTTCTGCTCTTTTCTCTTCCGCAGGCATCAGAGTTGGAAGTTATAGTTTAGGTACAGCCAGACAGGAAGCGTGTGGTGTTGAACTTGAGGCATCAGCACATGTGAGTGTACTGCATGTTTTGAAGTTGAGGCATAAGCACACGTGAGTATACTGCATGCCCGAGTGATTATTCAGAGATAAAACAAAAGCGAAGCCTTGGGGCTCTTGTATAGCTCTCCTCTATACTTTGGGCATTGACGTGTAGAATACAATGTTAGTAGTAGACGGAGGACTGCGACAGATGGAGTCTAAAAGAAGGGACGAGAATCCTCATGAAAGGAGGATGAGAGAAGAGAACGAAGACACAAGGATCTCCGAGTATAAGTTTAGATAGAGGTCAGAATATACACGATTAAGATGATCGCTAAAGATCCACACTAAAGGGAATAGTTGGAACTTAGCTTGATAACTGTCCCAGAATACGGGAGTGTATATCACCACTCTCAACATGAGGTACGCGTACAGGTATATGCAGACCAGATCGTGTTCTTTCAGAGTCTCACCTCGCTATACGTATATACATATATATACCACACCCCAATTACACTTTGCGTTCCATATTGGCAGGCGAAGAATGGGTATATTTAGCGGCATCTCCCGGAACTCGGGCCACAAACCGGGCCAGGAAGAGGAGGCCATCCAGACCCTTAGCAACCGTTTGCAGCATGCCACGCTAGGTGCAGACCGGAAGTCGGCCGTGTTGGGCTTGAAGAGCTTTTCTCGCCAATTCAGGGAGCCTGTTGTGCAACATGGACTCCGAGCACTTCTCCTGGCGCTTGGCAAGGATTCTGACAATGCTCCCGTGGTCAAGGCTGTGTTGGAAACGCTCTTGATCTTGTTTCTACGAGGAGAGGATGCCAGCGAGGAGTCTGCGTTGGGCTGGATCTCCAACCAGTCGCGTGTGCAGAACGGGAAGTATCCGTCTCCCTTGTTGGTGGAGCGAATTGAGTTGGACGAGTTTTCCGATTGGATAGCTGATGAAATGATCCTGTCGGACGAACATATCAAGGTCTTGATGTATGTGTTACAGGAACACCAGGGTTTCCAGGTGCGGATGTTTTCGTTACAGCTCTTGGAGGCCGTGGTTGCTGCTAGACCCGAACGGGCTAAGGATTGTGTTATCAATACACCGTTGGCTGTGTCCACTATCGTGGCATTGTTGGATGACCCCAATGACCCTATAAGAAATGAAGCCATCTTGCTTTTGATGGCTTTGGTCAACCACAACTTCAACATCCAGAAGTTGGTAGCGTTTGAGAATACCTTTGAGAAGATCTTTGAAATTATCGAGGAGGAGGGCGGAATTCGTGGCTCCATCTTGGTGCAAGACTGCATGACGCTCTTGACAAACCTTTTGAGGTACAATGCCTCTAACCAAAAATTCTTCTTGGAGACGGATTGTGTACCTCAATTGGCTCGTTTGATAGCTGAACCCATTGAGGATAATCAGTACAGGGGAGAAAACGATCCAATTCCTTCTGCTCCCATCATCTGGACCGACCAGAGACTCCAGAACATGACCATTGCGTTGGAGATATGTGAGTCGTTTGTGGATTCCGACAACCAGGAGTTAACTAAGAACCAGGAAAAGCTTTACTCCTCTGGAATATTCTTTAGTGTTCTCAGACTCGTCTTTTCTCCAGTCATGGAGATTCCCATTAGAAAGACTGCCCTTAAGGTCACTGGAGACATCATTGCCGAAAATCCTGACTTGCAGTATCAATTCTCCCAGATCGACGTTCCGTACATGGACCCTTCAATGCCAGTGCAACTCCAATCATTTGACCAGAATATTCCTGCTCCACTTGCTCTTCTCAACTGGACACTTCTTGTGAACTCGGTGCACATTTTTGAAATCAGAGTTGCTGCTTTACAGTGTCTTATCTGCTACTTGAAGGGCAACGAAGAGGCGAAGCTAGCATTCGTCTCTGATCAAATCAAGGCCAGCAAAAACCCCAACCACTACACCGAAATTCGGGAACAAGTTTCTGAAAACAGCGAGGAGCCCACGCAGAAACCAAGTGAAAATGTACCCATGGACGAGAACCTCAAGAAAACTCCTTATGCAAACATCTTCACCGTTCTTACTATGTACGATTCGGACTTGAAACTCAACCCATACTGTGTTTGGTTTGCAGCAGTGTTGTTGGTGTACATTGCTCAGGACTCTCCCGAAACTAAATTGCTTATGCGGGAAACAAAAATTGGGGATGCAGAAGAAGGCGAAGAAGAGATGTGTTTGATCCAGGCTTTATCAGGTATGCTCATCACGAACCTTGATAATCCAGACCCCAGAATGGCCATTGGCTATTTAATACTCCTCACTTTCTGGTTGTATGAGGACTTTGATGCAGTCAACGATTTCTTGAGTGACTCGTCAATGATCAAGGCGATTTTGGCCTTCTTGTCTAAAAACTCAACCGAATCTTCTGACTTGGTCCACGGCATGTGCTGTGTTTTTGCAGGTGTGTGCTTTGAATTCACCACCAAATTGTCACCCATCCCACGAGCAAACCTCTATGAATTGATAACCAAAGCACTTGGTGCTGACCATTATTCGCAAAAAGTCAAGCAATTCAAGGACAATAGCCTTTTCAAACGCTTCGACTTGGATTCGGCGTTCGAGCTTGATAAGGACTCCACTGGTCTCCCAGTGTTGTTTTTCATACCAGAATATGTTGAGTTGGTGAAAGACAACTTTTACCGCATCAGGAAGGCGTTATTTCGAGGCCCAGATTTCGAACCCAGGAGCAGGATTTCCTTCGAAGTCTTTGAGGAGTTGGAAAACAAAAATGTTGATTTAAGGAAAGAGTTGGAGACGCTTCAGAAGTTGGCACAAGAAAATGAAGAGCATCTGAAACAGGAAATCGAACGGTCTCAAGAAGAATTAGAGACGATTTCAAAATCATTGGAGACTTGTCGTTTGGAACTCGATGAAACAAAAAAATCAGAACAAGCCTTGACGACCAAGATGGAAGAGATCTCAAAGCAGTTGAATGCTTTGCATTCTGAAAAAAGCAAGTGTCAGTCAAGCTTGACTCATTACACCAACGAATACAACAAGATTTCCAAATTGCATGGACAGGATGAAGAAGCAATCAAGTCGCTCAAACTAAAGCTTAGTGATGTCGAGGCCTCGAAAAAGAAGACTGAGGATGGCATCAACAAAATGAGCAGAGAATTATTCCAGTTGACCAAAGAACAAAGGGAGTCGAATGCCAAGATCGCAAGCCATGAACAAGAGATGAAGAAACTCAAGGACTCGCTCGAGAAAGAAGTGTCTAAATACCGATCCCAGCTTGAAGCAGCGCAAAAGGTCAACCAAGAACTCAAAGTCAAGTTGCAAATGGCCGAAGAGAAGGCTCTAGATGCAGCTCCTGACAGTAAAAGTGGCCCTAAATTGCGGGAATTTCAAATGGAAATCAGTCAGTTGGAAGAGAAGAACGATAGCTTGATGGAAAAACTTCGGGCTGCTGCGTCCGTGGTCCAAGAATTGAGACGCGAAAAGACTCAGTTGGAGCACAATAAAAGCGAGCTTGAGTCCGAACTCATCAAAGCTTACGAAGATTTGGAGGCCCTCTCCAATGTTTTGGATGAAGTAAAGGAACTCAAGGAAGGCGAATTCAACCCTGAAGTTGACATGATCGATGAATTGAAGCAACAGCTTGAATCAGTCGTCAAGGAAAAGTCTGAGCTCGAAATTAAACTTACCGATGCTGAGAAGACCTTAGAGAATTTGAAGAACTCAGAGGAATTGAAAAGTACACCCAAAGAAACCTCTACTGAAGAAGATGAAAAGGAACAAGGAGAAGCAGTGGCTGCTGAAGAAAAATCTATACTGAACGAATCCAGTGAGAGTGAAGAAATCAACCGATTGAAATCTGAGCTTGAACAACTGCGGAACAGTCTTCTTGAGCTGCAATCATCTTTCGAAACTCAAAAGAAGGAGTTAATCCAGCAACTTGAAAGCCTCAAGACCCAGATTGAGGAATCCAAAATTACTCAAGATGCGCCTGAAGAGTCAGGCCCCAAGGATGCTCAAGTCGAAACTCTAGAGGCAGAGATTGCAGAGTTGAAGAATCAGTTGGAAAAGAAGGAGTATGACTTGGGTCTTACAGAGACGCGGATGAAACATTTGGAGAGCAACATTGAGATTCTCTCGCAAAGTGCATCAAGCTCTCTTGCATCTTTCAAACAAAGCCAGGATACCCTGAAAACCCGGATTGCCGAGTTGGAGGCTATGAAGACGGAATTAAAGGCAGAAATTGAACAGTTGCACCGCAAGTTTGCCGAGGCAGGTGAGAAGCAACAAGAGGAGTTGGACGACTTGGAAAACACCAATATGGATCTTGAGCTCCTGAATTCGAACCTCGAGAAAAACAGAGATGAGTTGTTGCAGAAATTGTCCAAGCTTGAGAAAGAAACGAGCCAAAGGATCCTGTCGCTCATGCAGAGAGTCGAGGAGTTGGAGCAGCTATTGAAAAACACAGAGGCAGAGAGAGATCAGCTCAACTCTGAATACATTGAGTTGGAGAAGCTGACGAATATTATCAGCAGCGAGCTTCAAGCGAAGGATGCACTTCTTCAAGCCATGAACAATAAGGGAGGAGATCTTGCGGCTAAGGATAAAATCGTCATTGAAATTAAGGAGAGATTGGCACACGCGATCAGTGAGCTAGGTGAGTCTGCACAGAACTTGAGAGTGGTGACTAAAGAAAAGACCGACTTGGAGAAGCTGTATGAGGAACTGCAGAGTCGTGTGGAGCAGTTGAACCGTCGGATCTCAGAATTGGAATCGGAAATTGAGTCAAGTGCAGACAATTTGGAACAGACTCGGGCTGAAAGAAGGAAACTATCTTCTTTGCTGACGGACTACAGTGATTTGAAGAAGTCATACACTGAAAACACCGAGAAAACTGCTGCTTTGGAACAAGAAATTTTGGACTTACAGGAAGCTTTGAAGACTAAAGCCAATGCTTTAGAGGAAAACAAAAAAGCTACGCAGGAGTCCTCCCAGGCAGCAATCTCCGAGTATACAGAGCGGATCTCGAAGCTTGAACAGAGCCTTTTGGAGAAACAAAAATCACACGATAATGAGCTTTCAGTTATTCGAGCAGAAGCACATGAGAAAATTGAAGAGCTTTTACAAAAGACCACGAGCCTTGCAAACAATATATCGCAATCAGAGAAAGAGGATACAAAGACTCTCGCTCTTAAAGATGAGCTTACGGGCATCGTTGATGAATTGAGTACATGCAGACAGAAGCTCGAGGAAAAGAATTCGGAAATCGATTCGTTGACCAAGGAAATTGAGGCCAAAAAGGAGCAAATTGAAGTTTTGGTCTCAGAGAAGCAAGACTTACAAAAATCCCACCAGGAGTCGGGCGAGTTTCTAAAAAACAAAGTGACAGAGGTTGAAGAGCAGCTCCGTGGATCAGCAGAAAAGAACGAGGCCAGTTCACAAGAGCTCGAGGATTTGAAAAAAAAATTAACAGAGCTCGAGAGGCAATTGAGCAAAAAGGAAGAACAAATCCAGAAGTACCAAGAAAAGGCCGACACCAACGAGTCGATTTCGAATGACAATGAGAAAGCTCAGAGCGACGAGATTACCACTTTGAGACAACATGCAAGTGAGTTGGAGGCCAAATTGGAATCATTTACCAGCAAATACGAGCAGCTCGAGATACAAATGAATTCACAAAAGGATTTGGCAAAAATTACTGATTCGGAAAAAGATACCAAAGCAGAGGAAGAGAATCAAACAAAGGACAAGGCCTTGGAATTGAGGCGAATGGAGCAGCAATTGCAACAAGAAAGACTAGAGAAGGAAAGTGCACAGAAGGACCTCTACGACATGATGGTCATATACGAAGAGCAGGAGAGAAAGCTCCAAGAGTGCCAAAGAAGAATGCACGCTTTGGATGTGCCGGTAGGCCGTGCCGAACAATAAGCAGTGCGGGCAGCCAACAATAGCAGAAAACGCCGTTGGTTAGGCACATACGAAAACGATGTCGCACACGCGTATATATCACTTCCGCATCTATCGTACGCATCTATCATACGCATCTATCACACGCATCTTCTTAATAGGGTAAGGCTCCTTCCCTCACTCCTCCATGATTCTCCTTATTGATTCGTATGATTCCTTCACAAACAACCTCAAGTATTTGGTGGAGGCAAACTCGGGCAAGCATGTGGTGACCATCTTCAATGATACTTTTGCCAAACATGAATACGAAGCAGTGTTCGACACGTGGATCCGTCATTTCGACGCCATTGTCGTGGGTCCCGGGCCCGGCCACCCCGCCAATGAAAAGGATGTGGGCATTGTCAAGTACCTCTACCAGAGGTTTGCAGAGAACCCCGCCGATTGCGTGCCTGTGTTGGGGGTGTGCCTTGGCTTCCAGAGCTTGTGCCAGGAGTTTGGCAATCCTGTGACTAGATTAGACTCCATCAAGCACGGCCAGATCTACCGCATCGATCCTCAAAAATGTGACCTTTTTGATGGTGTTCCTTTCGACAGTGTGCGCTACCATTCTTTGCATGTAGATCCCAAGACGTTGAACGAGAACATCGTGCCGTTGGCCACGTGCCAGGAGCCCGACAACACTACGTTGTTGATGGCTGGCAGACATGTTTCGCTTCCTTTGTACGGCGTGCAGTACCACCCCGAGTCGGTCTGCTCGGAGCAGGGAGATGAGCTCATACGACGCTTTGATGCTGTGGCCGAGCTGTACAATAAAGTGGCTCGCCCACACTTGGCCACGAGTCTGGCCGTGCATGATTACAATTGGGAGAAGATCGATAGAAGGGCCATCCATGAAACGAGTCTCTGGCCCGAACCCGAGAATAGTAGTAGTGCGACCGGTGACGGGAACACTTTGGGTTCCACGTTGTACTTGGAGCAATCGACGTTTCTGCACACAGGCGTCCGCTCCATCGATGTGTGTGATTATTTACACTCCCAGAAGAGAGACTTCTTCTTCCTTAATTCGGCTGCTGACCCCGGCGAATGGTCGATAATTGGCCTTCCAATTAAGGGCGAAAGTGAAGTTATTACCCATTCCATTGATGACTTGCATCACGTGCACTTGCTGAGCTACAAGGGCCAAGCTTTGGAAACTGTGAGTGTGGAAGAGTCGTCTGTGTGGGAATTTGTGGCCACCAAGTTTCAGCAACGTTACGTTCCTCGTGACCTCCTCGAAGCCACAACCCCTTTAGCCAAAGGCCGCAAGTTGCCCTTTTTGGGTGGATACATGGGCATTTTTTCCTATGAGGAAGGAAAGCATGTGAGTCTCGAGAAGTTGAAATCGTTTTGTCTGGATTCCACTCCTGACACCAAACTTGTATATATCGAACGGTTTATTCTCTGCGACCATAAAACAGGCACGTGGTTTGTGGGGTCCATTCGCAACGATGACCAGCAATTTTGTGTGGATCTCCAAAAAGAGTTGCACGAAGTGCAACAGATTGACCTTTCCAAAATCCCGTCTAGTGTGAAGCATCTCTGCAAGGCTGAGGATCAGAACATCAAGTATGAGTTTCCTGATCGCGAAACATACCACCAGCAAATGGACTTGTGTCAGGAAGCACTTCACTCTGGTGACTCTTATGAACTTTGCTTGACCACGCAACTGAAGATCTTCCTTCCTCTGTACTTGAGTACTTGGGAAATGTATAAGATCTTGGCGTTGCGGAAAAACCCATCGCCATACTCTGGGTATATGGACTTTGACGACTGCATATTAGTGTCTTCTTCGCCCGAAAGGTTTCTTTCATGGAAAGATAGTGATGAACACAAGAACCTGAAGATCGCCGAATTAAGACCTATCAAAGGAACTGTTAAGAACTCCAGTTCCGTGACCTTAGAGGACGCAACCAAGTTGTTGCGTACTCCCAAAGAAATGGGTGAAAATCTCATGATCGTGGACCTCATCCGCCACGACTTGCAGTCTTTCACAGAAAAAGTCAAGGTCAAGGCCTTGATGACCGTTGAAGAATACAAAACGGTTTATCAATTGGTCAGCGTGATCCAGGGCCATTTGGGCGAAAAGGGTTACAAGGGTATAGATGTGTTGCACCTGTCGTTACCTCCAGGGTCCATGACAGGTGCACCCAAAAAGAGGTCCATTGAGCTTTTGCAATCGATCGAGCGGCTCCAGAAAAATACCGAATCGGGAAGAAGAGGCTTTTATTCGGGTGTGGCCGGTTACTGGTCTCTCACGGACGATGCCGATTGGTCTGTGATTATACGGTCCATGGTGCACTATAAAAAAGACTTAGAGAATGATGTACGCACCAATGTTTGGAGAATCGGGGCAGGTGGAGCCATCACGGTGCTAAGCGAGGAGGAGAGCGAGTGGGACGAGATGCAGCTCAAACTCACCAGTACCTTGCAAACCTTTTTATAGAGCACTCCAAAGAGATTTGAATTGCTGTGGATTAGAAAAGTGTAGAGCAGTTAGTGGATTAGAAGAATATAGAAGTTAGTGGATTAGAAGACTATATAGTACTAGAGAACAGTATATAGTACAGTACAGTGTACTAAGGTGGTGAAGTAGTATATATGGTACAGACAATAATATGATTAATGAGGCAGTAAATGCATGACACTTATTTTGAGTGTTATGTGGTGTAGTAGTGAGGTGTAGTGTTAAAGTGCATATTCTAGGACAGTATAGTAGCTTATAGAAGTTTAAAATAATAGCACAAAGCATCATAATAAAACTAGTTCAAAAGAATGGTAGTATATCAGTGAGTAGTATAGTCGTGAGTAGTATAGTGTAGTGTAGACCAGTAGTGCGGCACGATATAGTGTAGTACACTGTTATATGGTGTGATGGTAAAGTTGATATAGCGATGCGATATGAACGATCCGAAAAAATAAATAGGCTAAAAAGAGCAATGTAGAGTAAATTGTGTGCTTAGTATAGTGGAGTAGAGTCGATTTATGTGATCGATGTGCATTTGGACAGCTCTGTATGCTCCGCATCAATATCATGGATGCAATACCCAGCCAGTCTCATTCATCATATTATCCACTCATTACGAAACCATGTAAGAAGGATAATAGGTATATATATAGAATTGGCAGAGTCATAGAGTGTTTTTTAAAACTATTCAAACCCGCACGATAAAAAGATTCAAACCACACGATAAAAAGATTCAAACCACACGATAAAAAGATTCAAACCACACGATAGAAAGATTCAACCCACACTGGCAAATTATACAAACCAATAATTTAGAGAATTTCCTACCCGTCACACTTCAGTTCCGTCAGTCCTAGCCTTTCACTGGTACTGTAAGACTCCCAAATGCAGTCATCTATGGCAATCATCCAGATTTAACATTTCAGAATCTTGAATTCTAATGAAAGTTGTTATGAACATTTGGTTTGAAAGATTGGTCGAAAGGGTACGAAACATTTTGCTGTGTTGGTTTGAATAGTTTTGAAAAACACTGTATATATTTATATAGATAGATACAGGCATGGTGTAATGTAGCATGGTGTGGTACAGTGTAGTACACCGAAGACTGGGGTATAAAAGAGGGATATGGGTAGTATACAATTAAAGTGGAAAATTAATAAAAAATGACACATGAATTTAATTTAGTTAATGTTTGGCCTAGACTCTTCTATACATTTTAGGGATATAAGCCTCATCCACTACTAGAGTAGAATGTGATAGAGTGTGGTATACAGTACATAGTCTAGAGTAAATAAATATAACTTATACGGGTAATGTGGAACAGGGTAGATTCAAGTATGAAGTAGAGTAGTGTAGTAGTATAGTGTGTAGTAGAGCAGTGTAGTAGTGTAGAGTGCGTCGTATAGTAGCACTGGTACGATAGTGTATTTAGTCAGGTATAATACGATAAAATCGACCCCCAAAGTGCATTAATGCTAGTACCTAGTAGAATCTTGGTAGCATAGTGTAGTGATATATGTATTATAGTGTGGTATTATAGTGTGGTATTATAGTGTGGTATTATAGTGTGGTATTATAGTGTGGTATTATAGTGTGGTATTATAGTGTGGTAGTGGTGTAGTAATAAAAGTGTAGTAGTAGTGTAGTAGTAGTGTAGTAGTAGTATAGTACAGTGTCTTTCAAAAGTATTCAAACCTGCACGATAAAAAGATTCAAACCACACCAGCAAAATTAAAGAAACCAATAATTCAAAACTTTACTGTTTTTAATATTCAATTAAGACTTTACATAAACAAATTTCAAATTCTTGATCCTTAGCATTTTTTTGTCATAAGTACGAAACTTTTTGACTTACCCGTTTGTTTTATCTTGTTGGTGTGGTTGAACATTTCGCCGCGTTCATTTGAATAGTCTTGAGAAACACTGTACTACAAAATATTGTGGTGGTATAGTAGTGTAGTCTAGTGCAGTACCACGAGAATACCTAATTTTTACGAAGCATAGGTAAAATGAACTGTGTATATCACCGTAGAGAGTCAGACTAATGATGTCTTGTAATTTGTAGTAGAAGACTGGAGTACTGTAGTACTATAGACTAATTGAGCTCTGGATGAGTGTGGGGACCAAAAGCGGTGCGGACACCTGTCGTGCGTGCACCACAAATCGTCGAGTGCACTGCCAAAAAAAATCCACCCTACGTAGCAAACCCCCAACCAGCCCTTCTACAGACACTGAACAGTCGAGTCACTCAGGCAGACTTCCATTTCTATCTTCAGAAATTCTCCGCAATGTCTTTCTTCGGCTTCGATGCCTCCGGGCCCCCGCCCCACTTACACAAGAAGGACGATAAAGTCTATGATTTTCAGGAAACTTACGAAGGCTTAGGGGAATACGAAGAGGAAGACGCCTTGAACTCCGAAACCTTCAACGTCAACCAGGTGGGTAAGAACTTTGATTTTTCCTCTACTACCATGCCAAACGCCCACTCAGCCTCCACGGCCAGACCCGAGCTTAGTTTTGCCCGGGCTGCTGCCAACGATGACGAATTCATGAAGGATTTGTGGGGAGAAAACACTCCCGAGCCCAAACAGGCAGCTGCTGGAAAAACGGCCCAAACCGCTAGATCTGGCGACGAAAAGCGGATCTTGAGCTTGGAGGAGATCGAGGCCCAATTGACTGCGATCGACCCTTCCGACTCTCGCAACAGCATGCCTCCTCCTCACCAGCAGATATACCCTGGTATGCCCCCTCAATTTGGTGGCTACATGATGCCCCAGGGTTATATTCCCCCTAATGGTCATTATGGAATGCCTTACCCAGGTCACTTCATGCCCATGCAAGCACCAATCAACCAGATGAACCAGCAATCCATGCCTGTGATGCATAACATGCAAGTGCCACAGATGGCGCAGAGTATGGCTCAGGTGCACCCTCATGTGGGCCAACCTCCAATTCCAGGCTCCAACTTCCATGCCCAGGCTCCTACTGCTGGTGCCACCTCGGAGCATGTGGCCCACCAGCCTGCTGCTGGTGCCTCTCTCCAACAGACTCCTCTTCAATCTGATCCTCAGTCTGCTAGACCCGAAACTGCTCCTATGCAATCCTCTCAACAAAGAAGTGACATGTCTCAGTTCCCTGTGTTGGGATCGAAGAGCCAGGGTTTGGCTTCCCAGCCTCAGCCTCAGCACCAAGCTGCTTCTCCAAGGCTGCCTGATTACTCTCAGCACCTGCGTCAACATGTGCCGCTTGAGAGCTTGCTGCCTGCAGAACAAGCCAGATTGGCGAAACGCCAAGAAAAGGTGTCAAAAATCATGAGATACTCGGGTGTCATGAACCCCAAGGACAAGGACTTTGTAACCAGATTTCAGCTCTCTCAGATTGTTACAGACGACCCTTACAATGAAGACTTCTACGCCCAAGTGTACAAAGTGATTCACCCCAAGTCCAGCTCGAATGGCCTCGGCGAAGTCCAGCCAAATTCTATTGCTCAAGCTTACTTGGATCAAAGTGGTCACAGACTAGGGGGCAGACACAAGCGGGCAGACGTTGCGTTGCAAAGAATGCAACAACAGGTACAGAAGGCCGTGACCGTTGCCAAAGAAAGGCAGAAGTTGCCTCACAATGCTAGAGGGGGCGTCTTGGGTAAGATTTCCGTTGTTTCAGGGAAAAAGCCAAGACAGCAATTGGTGATCTTAAGCAAGGCTGCTCAAAAGGCCAAAGAAAATGAGGACCAACAAGAGGATGTGGACGCCGTGCCCAAGAAAACTAGATCCTCGTCTATTGCTGCCCCAACCAAACCTATTAAGAAGTTCTCAAAGAAAGATATCATGTGCATTTTAGAAGATATCATGAACAATTTGATGGCCGTGGAAAGCGAGTCGCGGTTATCTACAGACGTTGACACTGCGAAGTTGTGGGAATCCTTGCATGTCTTGGACCAGGCATCTTCTTCCGGGGACGAAGAATCGTTCGTCAACCCATTTGTACAATGCCTTAACTTTTCCAAGGCGTTGAAGGTTTTGCCCCGTTTATTCAAGTTTTTGTCCAGAGAGCAAATCTTAACAGTGATTACTTTGGTCATGAGCAACTTGGAGAACTTGAAGGTGATCAAAGATGGTTCTTACACCACTTACGACAATAAGAAACTTCCTGAGGAAGTGTTAAAGTTGGTGGACACGTACTCGTTGACATTCTGCAAGGTGTTAATGAATGCAGTGCAAGATTTTAAGTTTAACGAGATCATCAAGTTGCTTCTTATACTTATTCAGCACAATGTGGTTTCGTTTGTGTCGACTACCAAAATCGGATTGTCGATTTTGACTACGTTGCTATCAAGAGCTGAGTTGATGAGAGGAGAAGGTGCCATTTCCGCCACGGACTTGTCAGAGTGGACCAGCTGCTACGACGAGTTGTTCACGTCGTTGGAGTCACGCATTGCTGCTATCTTCCCTCCAAGTCACAGCGACACCGAGGATGACTATGTGTGGCAATTCTTAGCAACGCTCTCGTTGGGAGGCAAGTTGAGCCACCAAAGAATCATTGTGGATGAAGTCAGAGATGAGATCTTCGGGGTGATGAGCAGAGCAAAGGCAATTGACAACAACGACATGGCCAACTTGTACAAGAAGCAGAGCATGTTGAACAACTTGAACATGTACTTGGTTGTGATGGGACTTGTTGCGGACGAAAATGAGATCCAGGAGCTAAAAAATTAGGCGGACGGCCAATTCAATGAACGCCATAGTAGAAACCACAGGAATTGTGCAACAATAGGATCATTAGATAGGATTCATAACGCAAGCCTAAAAAATTTACTGACCTATTTAGCCGTATCTGGGAGGGGCGTTCGTGACAAAGGCAAAAGAGGAGTTGGAAGCCCCAGATGGTCAGCACGGGGCACCGATGGCAAATAAAGTTCCCCAAATAAAGTTCCATAAATAGTAAACCCCCAATGTTTCCTCAAAGCGGTCAAAATTGCTCTGCCACGCTGCAAATTTAGAGCTGTCAACCTTGAGCCAGTCACTTTTCATGTGCACAGTAAAGCTGCAGCACGTCATACCAGCGATCTCAAAGAGGAGTAAGAACAAAGGCAATTCATTGGACCAGGAGATTCGGCAGGTACTATATACGAAGCCGCTAGGCAGTACAATGGGGTTCACACAGTGACTTTAGTCAATGCCTAAAAATGCAGTTTCAAAGACCAGTGGGCACGGCAGACCCCTAAAGCCGTGGAATTAGTTGCGCTTTTCTCACCGCAAAAAAGTGGGGGGTCTTTTGTTAATGCTTATTAAGAAGGCAGTAATTTATGAGACCCATTGATAATTATTGCGGCCCATTGATTTCATTGAGACGCCATTGACAAGTTAAGAATTATGAGAACTTTTATGCGAAATTGTTGACAATTTTTCCTCTGGGTGCTAAACCCACTGCTTATACTTGTAGAAAAGAGAATACTGATAAAGTTGCAAAAAAAAGTTGCCCAGAGGAAAAAAAAACATTATACTACGTTCTAGGCAGCAAAGGTAAAGTGACGGCGGTAGGGGAGGTAGTCTTAGCAAATTTATTTATATCTTTTTAGATATTTCTATTTAGAACTTCTATTTAGTTTTCACTTTAGACGTGCAGCGACGCCAAACAATAAAAGTCCAGACCCAGATCCGGGCTGCGGCGCAGCTTCCCCCCAATTTAACCAGAAAATAACAATAACGAAGGTCCCGACCCGGGTAGCTGCATGCAGGATTTTACACGGGAGCCCAATTAGGGGTACCGGTTTTGCAGCGTCCATGACCGTTCATTATGTGCCTGCGATGCAGCACTGCTCGGTTCTAACGCTGATGCTCAAATAACCACCTGGGTAGCAGACGCACCTCTGCTGCCATACGCACACTCGCATCTTATCACGTAGACGCTTTTACTAGTTTTCCTCTTCCTAGACACGTTGCTTTTCCAGCGCTCCTTTAAAAGCTACATCTTGTAATCTTGCCGTTCCTGCTGGTGTTTTGAATTACAAGGTGGCTCTTAAAAAGCACAAGGCGCCCTCTCCCCTCCCGGTCTTTTCTTCTGTCTTATTTCCTGTTTTACTGTCTGATACTCTGCACTGCACCTTGCTTGGGATCTATCAGTAACACTAGACTCTATTGGACTATTTCCCAGACTGACTGGCCACAAGGGATCAACGACAACAACCAGATCAAGAGACATTCGAAGGCTCCATTGTGGTGCTAACGCCGACTTAGCAGCATATATTATGTTTTACGACGTCAAACCTCCCGGATCCTTGGACAAGGTGTCGGCCGTTGAGCCCAAGTACCTGGACCTACGGGACATCAAGCCCGGCTTCGAAAACCGTCGAGACCTTACGCCTGTGGAAGACTACCACAACCAGCTCTTCACCCATGGCTATGTTCATGGGCACGTGCACCAGCATAAAGATCATTTGCACATCCATGGCCACATCCACAACCACGACCATACGGTCCAGGCCCCTCAACAGACGCAGGTGCAGCCTTCGGACGATTTGAACGCATGTAAGGAAATCGACGAGTTCAATTTATGTGATGATATCTACTGTGATGATCTTGACGACTGTTACTACTACAACTGCGACAATGACGAGAGTGCCAATGCCAGTCGGGGTGAGCCCAGTGCTCCCGAATCCGAGTGCTGTGACAATCCCAAGTGTCTCACTGAAGTATCCAACTCCATCTGCACCGACCCCGTGTGCACGGGCAACGAGCGCCATGACAATAGCTTGTGCGATAGCCAAAACTCCAAGTTGAGCATCTTCGAGAATCTCATCCAAAATGTTCTGAAAAACATCGAGCAGTATTCTGCTCCTACCCAACCCTCCAAAAGACGCAAGGTCGACATTTTGGACGCAAACACCTCGGCTAGTTCCGATTTCCACATTCACTTCCCTCACCACTGCCACCTGGAATCAGTGCCTTTAACGGGCGACATGCCCATATCGTCCGAACTTTTTGTACCTCCAGTCAAGAACTACCAGTCCGAGGTTCCCGTGCCGTCACCTTCAAACCAGCAGCAGCTAGACTCGTCGCATACCGTGCACCACTCGTGTTTCCATGCCAAGATCCCAGCCAACATGGCGGAGTCTACGTTTCTCAGCAGCCAGAAAACAAACCACTCGGATTATGACTTCTTCGTGCAATTCAATAACCTCAACCAAATATGCAACAATGAAAATGGCCTCTCTGAAGTGGCTCCCAAGGACGAGAAGGCTCCGTCCAACTACTTGTCCCAACCATGCCAGTGGGAGCAGTGCTTTGAGCAAGTGCATGATTCGGCATTATTTGACCATGTGTTCAACAACCACATTAAAAAAGAGTACCAGCTTGAGCCGGACCTCAGCCAGTTCCCCTCGACTAACTCCTCTCGCTTTGGCTGTGAGTGGAACAACTGTGACTTCGTGGAGACCGACTTGAAACTCTTTCTAGATCACTTGTACACGCACACACTCACGGTCGAGAACGATGTCAAGCCTGCGCCTGGCATGTCCGACCTGAGGGCCGTGTCTATGCTTACACCTTCGTCCATTGAGTCATGCAACGATATGTCCAGCTTCGAGCTCATGCCGCAGATGCCCATATACGACCGACCCGACCGGAAAGAAAACGACGTCAACATCACGCAAGTAAAGATTTCGCCCAAAAAGTCTGCAGCCCAGCAGAGCACTGACAGCGACTTCTCGTGCAGGTGGCAGCTCGGCACCAGCCACGATGGTCAGCCCATTCTCTGCAACAAGACGCACACCGATGAGGGCGAGCTACAGAAGCATCTCCAGGATGACCACATCGGCCACGGTAAGGCTAGCTATCGCTGCTGCTGGCACGGCTGCGAGCGTAATGGCGGAAAGGAATTCACCCAACGTCAAAAGGTGTATCGGCACATTCACATGCACACGGGCTACAAACCTTGTGTATGTGATGTGTGTGGGCTTCGGTTTGCAGTGCCGGCCATGTTGAAGCAGCACCAAAGGATGCACCTGGGAGAACGGCCTTACAAATGTACTACATGTGGCAAAGCTTTCTCCACCAGCTCTGCGTTGGGTATTCACAATCGGACGCACTCTGGGGTGAAACCTTCCGAGTGCACATGGCCGGGGTGTGGGCGCAAATTCAACGAGCGATCCAACTTCCACAAACACCTCAAGACCCACACCAAGTCATACAAATGCGACGTGTGCCGAGAGGAATACCAGCTGCGGAAGGACTTGAACCTTCACAAGAAGCGGGCCCATCTAGTGTGAAGGCTCGTGTGAAGTATATAGCGAGGGCCCTGCGAGGTCCTGTATGCACACCCGGGACCGCGAAAAATTCCATAGCCAAAAGCCCTCTATGTAGAACAATTCAACTTTTGCCTTAACCCAACAAGTCCACAATGAAGTCCACGCCGCAGCTTTTTAGAGGCTTGAGAGTGCCCAAACCTGTATCTGTGAAACCTGTGTACACGCCGCCCTCGTTGGGCTCCATCTCGCCCGAGGACCTCCCCAACAATACCTTCGAAAACCAAGGCCACTACTTCATCAAGAAGACCATCTACGGCCACTGGCCCGTGTATAAGAAAGTGCAGAATACAAGGATAAGCACGGAAATCAAGCGTGTGCAGGGCAACGTCAGTTTATTTGCACAGGAGTTGACCAAGTTGATCAATAACGGGAATGTGCTCCCTAGGAATATCCGTGTCAACACCCACACCGGGGAGGTGAACATCAAAGGTGACCATGTGTCGGAGATCTGCCGTGTGTTGGAGGAGAACATTAAGTTGTGATATCGTGTAAATAGAATAAATGGTATGGAAATCCAAGTAGATACTGTAGTAGGTGGCTTCAGCATGATGGTGGGGATACATGAATATGCTTGGAATACTAATGAATGATACGATAATGGTACATGTACTAGAGAGTTCTATCAATGTTTTGATTCCTAAGAATGCAAGATCTCGTGGCCGAGCTCCAGAATGGGCGTGTTTCCGCTATCGGAAGAACCAAACGCAGCTTGTCGGATTTGGATGATCCATGGGTCCTTCAACAACTCGGTGGATGAAGCCCGCTTGCTAGGATCGTGCTCCAAACACCGCGAGAGAAACCGAATCCCCTCTTCACTGAGTTGGTCCGACGATGGGAGCTGTGGTTTATGGCCTGCTGCAATGTGGTACATGATAGCCCACTCATTATCCAAATTGGCCCAAGGCCGTCTTCCCGTGGCCATTTCAAGCACACAGCATCCCAACGACCAGATATCTACCACTCCATTCTTCGATGACGCTTGGCCCGTAATCACCTCCGGCGACATGTACATGGGTGTACCCGTCATGGAGTTGAGGTTCTGCGGGTCTCTTCCGCCGCTTCCGGCTCCATGGACTGACGATAATTTCCTTGTCTTTCCAGTGGCAGCTATGACCTTGGCAGCACCAAAGTCGACGAACTTGATCACACCATTGTGGTCCAATAAGATGTTCTCGGGCTTGATGTCCCGGTGCACCACTCCTGATTGGTGGAGATAGGCCAAGCCCTCCAACATCTGAAGGGTATAGACCTGGATCACCAACTCATCTTCGATTCTTCCATGTGCCAAGAGACCCGAAAGAGATCCTCCTTCACAGTACTCCATGAATATGTACACCTTATCGCGATGCACTTCCACTCCAAAGTATTGCACGACGTTCGGATGATTAAGCATCTCAAGAACCGTCATTTCTTCCTTGATGGATGGAATGAGTTTCAACGACTGCGTGTCATGGAAAACTATTTCCTTCACGGCCATAACTCCTCCTGTGTCCAAATTAACTGCAGCGTGCACTTGTCCAAAAGATCCACCACCAATGAACTTGCCCTTTTGCCATCTAATCGAAACACTGGAGAATGATGATGCAAGGAGTGTCACAAAGTGGTACTCCAGGTCAGAAATATCCATGACACGTCCGATGGAGTTCAAATCTTCCTGAACATCCTTCCTGTAATTTTCGATCTCATCGATTTGCTGCATCAAATCAGTACGGTACGCAGAGAGAATCTGCTCATCATCCGATGAGTTCTCGATTCCTTGTCTCTGCGAGTACCACTTGAGTAATCTTCTTTGTTCTGCCTCGTTGGATCTTGCACCCATGATATCGAAGTGTGATATGAGAAGGGACATGCAACGGGCCACCTTAAGCTTGAGCCGGTAGAACTGGTCTTCTCCAAGGACAAGCACATTGAAGCCGCGGGTCATCTCCATGGCAAACTCGAGTGCTAGGACACACCATCTAAATGTTTTTCTTTCGGTTGGAATGCAATCATCACAGATGAAACTCACCCAATCGATAGAGAGCTGTATAAGCTTCATTATAACCGTCGACTTTCTCGAAGAATCGGACCATTTGATCGAACTCTTCCCAAAATCTCTTGCATAAATAAAGTAATTGTTGACAATTTCCTGATATCCTCCCTCAGGGAAAAGGGTACGACATTTGGAAATTAAGATTGAAATCGAGTCAAAGACCGATAGTGTCATCCGGAAAAAGAGCTTGTTGATTCTTGTCATTTCCTGATGCACTTTAGGGAGCGACGATCTTTGTTCAATAAGCTTTACTGTGCCGCTGACAAAAATTTCAGAAACAGCGTCCATAAAGCGATCTCTTGCCAAGTGCAACGTGTCGTGGTTCAACTTCGATATAAGGAGTAGCTCCCCAACTTTGACCTCGGTGATCGAGACCTCGGGAAAATTTACGTTGATTCTTTCTCCATCCCACACAATGGGTTTTGGCGGGCAATATGCAAGAATGTACGACGTATCCAGACGAAGTTTAGCCTCAGGTTTGATCTTTTCAGCATCATTGAAGAGGGGCAGGTCCAAGAGATCAGAAAACTGGGTCAGGTCGTCCGCTGAGTCACACCCAATACAGCTTCCACTGATGATTTTCAAGATCTCCGTTTCGTTACCCATTAAATCTTCACTGGCAAAAAGATATGTTCCATTTGCTTCGATACTTCCTGTGTAAACAAGAAAGTGGTTGGACTCTTTCAACACATCGAGGATATTTTCCTTCTTATGGCCGGAATGAACGGGAATTTCAAAAACAAAAGAGTTGGTGAATGTTCTTGATATCTGGCCCGTAAATCTAGCTAGTTTACGCCTTAACTGACCAAAATTTTCGGTGGTCGAGGTGTACCAACGGTTGAAATCAGCAGCACCATTCACGGGTACAGGTGGATTGTTGAACTGATGATTGATGTATGCCAATAGTTTCTGACACAATCGAGATGTACATGAGGTGATGTTCTCTGCCACAACGACACTACCACCATCAATGGAGCTTCCCAAACTCTTCAAGAAATCCCAAGCAGCCTCAAGCTCCTCGGGCTCCTTATTCGTACGGAACAGGTGAAGAGTTCTGGAACTGTCGTTAAGCTTTTTGCTCAATAAACCCAAGTAGTAACGAACGCATTGGAGCACCACCTGGTCGAATTCCTCAAGTTCTTTTTGGAACAAATCCTCAATGTACCACGTTTTCTTGTAATCACTCTTGCAGTAATCAGTTAAACCAACTTTGACTTCGAGAGCCGTGGCAATATATGACTTGAAGTCATCGATCATTTGGTCGATCATCATGAGCGTAGGGTTGTGTAGTTTCATAGCATACCTCATTCTTATTGAGATGATCTCTTTGATGAGGTGGATGGGCACTAGGCATAGGTCAATGAGATTGTGGACATAGTCAGGAAGCTTAAGCACTTCAAAGATGGCCCCAAGACGTACATACGTGTTTTTGGATTTGGCCATCCAAGGTGCCAACGGCGAGAATACCCGTTTTTTAAAGATCATTTGCACATCTTTCTCCTTGACAATGCGTTCAGCTAGAGACTTGTTGTCTTCCTCAAAAATCCGCTTGACGTTGTCTTTGCTGCTGGTGACATCATCTTGTTCCTGCGTAGGCTTTTTAGCAGAGCCTCTGGTGACGTCCATTTCGTCGTTTCCTATCCATGCCTTGAAGGACTGGTACTCTCGTTCAATGGCATCAGTGATAGATAACCAAGCAGTAAGAGCATCGATTCTGTTTTGAAAGGCTTCACTTCGGCACGCAGGCTTATCGTGGCGCATTTGCTCCAACGTTCTCCATAACTCACAAGCTTTTTCATACTTGTCTAGTAAAACCACAATCTGCTCTCTCGGTGTTGGTGCACCTGTTTCATAAGAAATCTCATAGTCCATGATTTCGTCAATCAAGTTATCCACAAGGTTTCTTCTGTAAAGGGTGATTTTCTTTTGGTCATCCTCACTTCGGTTGAAGAGCTTTGCTCGGATTCCAAACCAGATGTTTTCAGTATAGTTGGAATTAAGGAAATGCTCTTGGCCCTCAGTGTTGCCAATGTCTATTATCTTTGTCTTTTCAGACCTCACTACATCACCTGTTAAAACAGAGAGAAGCATGGCCTGCCACTGTAACCGTTCGATGACTGCGGGATCTCGAACATTGTCCTTGCTGATGATTTTGATATTGTCATCGATACTAAGTTTGGAGTTGCTGCTTTTCATGATGTCAAAGGCTAAGCTGTAGTCAATCTCATACTTGCCATTGTTCATGTCAGCCAAGAGACTGTCCTCCACTGGCGAGAGATTGGCGTCATCGTCGTCGTCATCATTGCCATTTAGAGAGCTTATGGATGCCCCCTTGACAATTTCGGAGTCTTTGATATTTATGTTGGCTCCACTGATGCCCTTGGTATAGTAATCGTCAACGCGTTGATTTCGTATCCTTTTCAAGTAGGCTTTTTCTTGGGATAAGTATTGGTTTGTGTTGGTGAGATTCGTTGCAAGAACCTGACTAAGGGAACGGGGTTTGGCAGCCGATTTGCGGGAGGAGTCGGAAAAATGTCCCGACTGGTTGGGCGACAGGTCGCTGGAGCTATCTTGCAGCAGCGCCTGAGAGGCAGTGGAGCTGGCAATCGAGCTAGACGAAGGTATCAGGGCCAGGTGGGAGCTATGTAAGATTGGGCGTTGCTTGACCCCAGATTGGTGGCTTCCGTGACGGCCAGACGATGTATTGGATTCTTTATAATTGGTCATAGCGACAGATTAGGAGTATAGGAACAAATAGGGACTATGTGACGCTAGTATTCGCCGATGCTAAGATTTTTGGCTGATGAGGATAAATTAGGTCGGTTGGGTATCCTGGAATGGTATCAATAAGTGATATGGGGTTGAACAAGACAAGTATTATGAATGCTTGTATGAATGATGTATGATTATTCAGATGATATGATTCCGTTGGGATTGTAATTCCGTAAGGGTGAAAATTGCTCGGATATTACTGAATTATGGCACGGGGCCGGAGTAGATTTTGGGAAATAAGAATTGCCTCACAGTCGGCACGGATAAAGTAAGAGTGGGCACGATAAAAATGAAAAGTGGGCACGGACAAAACGACAATGGGCAACGGCAAGATATAATATGGACACAGCACGGCAAGTGAAGAGTAGCGTACTTTGTGTTACAGCAAGGAGCGGTTTTAAGCACAGTGGGAAGTGGAAGTGCAAGGATAGCAAGAGCGAGTGTAATTGAAGTGAGAGATACGGGACTATCAGAGTTCGCACAGAAAAGTTTGAGTGGAGCGGAGAGGCACGGGTGCGCCACGTGGAGTGCGCCCAGTGACGGGGCAGCCGCGCGGCGGTCTGCGACCGAAGCCTGGCTTAGGACGCGGTCTGGAAATGGACTGGGGCTTGACACAAGACGCCCGGGTCTCGCACTGCACATAACACTGCTAAGGTTCAATAAGCCATTTCCAGTTGCAACCATTTTTTAGTCAATGTTTTCCTTTTTTCTTTTCATAAAAAAAAGCATGGGAGTCGTGAGGTAACAAAATGATTAGTGTTCTCACAGAACTTATGTAAGAGTCGGAATAGTCATGGTGTTTTCTATACTACTCAGACCTGTTGCTTGTAGTTCCATGTAGCCTTGGATAGATCTGCACAGTGCAATACTTTATTCAAGGACTCAAGAAAACTGTCATCTCCATATTTTGATGGGACTTGGAGACTGACTTACTTACTTGGAGTATCACCATTGAAAGATTCGAATTTGGGGTACTAGACACCTTAATTTTTTATAAAGTTGTCTTAAGTCTAGTGTACAGTATCTACTTTAAAGTGTATTATGTAGACTAAGGGTATATATTTAGTGTGGAGTAGTATTAGAGTAGGATTCATCTATAGAGTTCTGGAACACGAGTTGATGATGGTACTACTATATTAGTGTTGACGAAACTCATTGGTCATCTGATAATATTTCATATGCCAGAGACCATGAATTCAGGGCAATGTATGAGTACTAAATCCAATAAGAAGTGGATTTCTGCTTAGAATCAATAAACCGAAACACTTGAGCTGAAAAGATGTCCACACAAGTGCCGTAGTGGTAACGTTAATTTAATATAGACACAGGACAAGTATTAAAAACTATTGTACTCTATACCCAAACTTTATGCTTAAGCAAACTCTGTACTATTGCCACTATATACTTTTTACTGTATTCTTCATAGCTTAAAGTTTAGTTTGAACTAATGTTACAGTATATGAATTACTGTAATGCTACTCTAAGCTTTGCACTTTAAAAGCTGTACCCTGTACTCTCCAAGAGTTCGAGATAAATCCCTAATGTATGGAAAGGGTGAGCTCCATGCAACTGCAACTGCAATTACGTTTTTTGTAAAGACTGCCTATGTTACAGCCATAAAGGAAGGTTCAAGTCTAGTCTATTTTGCTGAGTTAAAAGAATAGCCTTCCCCTTTCGAAATGATGATTCCACCTTTTCTACACGGTATACGGCTCATTCACCTACTGGAAGTGAAAGTATGGCATCCTTCGTAGTTAGTCGAAAGGAATATCACAAATGCATTTGTGATAATGAACCTGGTTTAGTGTAGATTTTCAGTTGTAATAGTGACGATCTCTGACTGAAGAATTGGAGTTGAAACTGTATACACTAAGTAGAGTAGTAGAAGAAGAGTAGAAATACACCAATAAAATAAAATCAATTTGGTACTGTTTGGAAAAAATCTCTGTAATTTATATAATATGTTTTGTAGAACTGGGACGCTATCTTACCACAACTCGCGCCCTTCAATATATACTGGTGAATGTATGAACAGTACTTAATTACTGATAAGACCATCGAACCCATCCCACCTTTAATTTAAAAAAAAATTCAAATCTTTTAAGAGTTGGAGAAATCTCCGACACAGATGCACTAATATAAACCTTAAAAAGAGCTAGACCATTAGTGGGTTAGGAGCCCCGTCCTGCACCATACCACCACTACTATAAACCACTGTAAACCACTGCAATCGTAACGATCACAGAATTCGTGTAATAGGAATCTCAATATATTATTAGAATAAAGGAGGGGGAATAGTAGAATAATCAATGTAGTGTACGCTCAGTTCGAGTGGCAGTGAGTACCTCAGTCATCAAGAGCTCGACTCTCCACCATTGGACTTCACCATGGGCTCTACCACAACTCATAGTATATTTTTAAAGTTTGACTTGTAACCTTTGAAACTTTCGTTACCTTCCAGTAAATAAATTCAAACCCTCATAATCCCTATAGCCATTCTCTTAAATCGCCATGATTTAAAGGCACCTGGTGCTAGACGTGATGCTGATGCACCTGTATGGCCCACGCAGTGCGATTTCTGATGAGAGCCATGCACCGCCAGCTCTACACCACCATCACCAAAAACACCAGTATGCTACAATGGTGTCGCTTTTCGAAATTCTCCTCCAGAAGCCGCTATGGGCCCACCTAACGTCAGGGATCCCTGCTTTGGATGCCATGTTGAGCTTGCAGAGCGATGCCATTCTTGACCTCCAGAGTGTGCCCACTAACCCAGCATTCTACGTGATGCTCTGCCATATGATGTGCAGCCACCTCTCCAAATCGGACGAAACGACGGTGGTGGTTTTGGAGACCATCAATGACTTTCCCTGGGATCTTCTACGGCGTCATTCGCTATTCCAACTGCTGTGGATCTCCAACAGTCGCATTACCAAGTACAATTTGGACTCGTTTTCCAAACTCTACGCGTTCTTCAAGCTCATGCCGTTGCAACAGCCACTGGGCTCTGTTTTAGTGTTGATCACGAACTTCCATGAGTTGCTTGAGCTCTACAGGTACCAGTTTTCTGCTACCCATGAGGAATATATGCTTAAGCACCAGATTGAAAAGTACCGTGCGCTTATCCAGAACAAAGATAAGGCCCACGAGGAAGGGATCGAGCTGGTGGAGCTCCCTGAACTTCCAGCCAATTCTTTGCTACGAGAAAACCCTTATTTCCGGTGCCAGACGCATATCCACGAGCTATTTCTGCTCATGTCTTCATGGGCAGTCAAGGAATGTGCCGTGATTCTTCTACTAGGTCACATGGAGCCGAAATACATTGCTTCTCAAATTGAGCCCCGAAAATCTACACTTCTGGACGCTTCGCAAGCTGCTTTACCTAGTAGTTCTCAATATGAACAACGCAGACTCACCTTAACTCCTGTGACATTTGCAGATGCTCGTGGAGATAAGCAAAGTCCGGCTGAAAGCAAGATTTCCTGCAAGCTCATGTTCTACTACGACTGGTACTTCCGTAGTCCACACTTCAAGAGCGAATCACGGCCAATCACCTCTGAAGACCATTACCTAGTGTCTGTGGTTAAGGTGCTTAGTGTGACCGGACTTAAGAACATTACTGAACCCATATACTTTGATTTCAAACATTCTACTTCTGCTCCAGACTCCAAAATACTCCCGGACTGCTTCATCAATCTTCTGGACACCGATAAGAACCACCATAGCGAAGGATTATCTTCACTAATCCAAGAAACAATAACTTCTACGCAAGTTTACTCCAGGCAAGCTAGTGATACTAATAAAGGAGGTGAAGCGGGACGTACTTCCAACTTCGCCATGCCTTCTTCTCCACCCCAAAGTGTTCTGAATCTCCAGGACCCCGACATTCTGGTATTTCCGATGTTTCAACCAGCGCTGCAGAGTCAAGATTTCGATCACAAGTATACCAATTCTGAGTTTCCTCTGGTCATAGATGCCTCTGACGTTGAACTGACTGGAATTCCATTGGAGGATATGGAAGAAATTTACTCAGATGCCTCTAACAGTCAATCCAAAAATGCTGGTGAAGCCAGCGACGAATCCACAGACGAAAATGGCGATGAAGACGCCATGTGGCTTGCCCGCCATTCGTGAATACCTTACTTTTTATTACTTTACCGGCCATGATACATTCTTGTGCTATAATCCATTGTACTTGTACCGCATCAGGTTGATACTGTTTGCCGTGATATGGTTGAGGATTTTGACCTGCTGAAGATATATTTGTTCCCTCATTTCCTCCGCCATAAGGTACCCCTGAGCCATATCCGTAAAAAGAAACTTCAAGTTCAGAGGGAGAGTGAATTCGGGCCGAGAAATATCGTTGAACGAAATGTCTAGCACCTCCAAGGAGTCCGAAAGAAAGCCTATTTCCTGGATGAAATTTTTGCGGAGGTTAAGCACTTTGAGCGTTGGAATGCTGGGCATGGACACAGTGCCCATAAGGTTATTGTGAGACAAGTTCATACAGCGGATCTGGTGCGGAACGAAAAAGCCATCGAGGTTCTCGATCACATTATGGGACAAGTCAAGATCCACCACAGTGTTGGGGATTTTGAGGCGTCGCAAGTTGGCTTTGAGTCCCAAGTACGTGAGGTCCAACGACCGCAAGTTCGTGAAGTGCCGATACCTATAGCTCAAGGTCAATACCTTGAACTGACTTATGGTGACGGGCCCCACAAACGCCAACAGCTCCAAGGACTGGAAGAGTGCTCTCTGGCTATTGACTTTCCAAAAAATGGCGGAGGCTACATCAAGCTCCATCTTCAGCTCCGAAAAATCCGACATGTTCAAGTATATCTTCCTTACGGTGCGCAAGAGTGAACTGGGCATGGCCGTCATGAGAAACGAGAAAGTCAAGGCAATGGATCGTTTTTCAACGGCATTAGTATCTTCACAGGCCAATACGAAGAGGATTTTGCGGACCACGGGAAACTCGGGGAAAATGCGGCTCTCCAACGTGGGGAAGGTCGATGTGAACTGGCGGAGTGTCATATACGTATAGAAGGGTAAGCGCTCAGGCCGGACGATTTTACGTGTTCTGGCCAAGCCCCACATCTGGCCGTTCCAAGGGTTGGTGACGATCACTCTCGAGTACTTTAAGGTCAGAATTACCCGGAAGACCGGGTTGACCACATCTTTGGTTCTGAACAACGAGAGGTAGGAGTCAAGGATCTGTGCCTCGATACACACAAAGATCTCCAAGAGAATGTTTGGCGGAAGAGAGGTCATTTTACTTTGCAAAGGGACCAGCATATTGAAGCTATTGAAATCAGCAAGAATGGTGGTGGGTGGTTGTTGGATGGTGGGGTTCCAGTACAAAATGAGGTGAGGTTAGAGTCGCGGCTGCAAACGTCTGGGGCAGCAGCCAAAATCCGAAGTGCGACCTGAGAGTGTGGAACATGAATAAGACAGATAGACAGTGGGAAGTGAAAAGTGGTCAATGAACATGAAAAATAAATGATGGATGGAAATTTGAAAGAAGATAAAATTTGATGAATCGAAAACAAAAATGTTTTTTTTTTTGGATTTGGATAAGTGTCAAAGTGATCGTTCGTTTCCTGCATGTGATCCGATGAGCATCAGTATTTTTCCACACTGAGACTGTCAACTCCATCTCCAATGGCTACACTTATCCCCCCACCCTCCAAGAAGCAAAAAAAAGAGGCCCAGCAGGTTCGTGAGGTGAACCTCGTGCCTGAAGACCTTCCAAATGTGCTAATAAAATTCCAGGCTGCCGATTCTGGTGAGTCTGTGGGAGGCTCTCTTCGAGTGCCTGGTGGCATCACCGAAACACAGTTGGAAGAGCTTTTGAACCAGCTCAATGGCGAATCGGACGACCCTGTGCCATACTCGTTCTCTCTTCTTGACTCCGAGGCCAAAGGCTCCCAACTCATCGATATTAAGGATAACCTTTATACGTCGATCTTGAAGCCCGGAATCAAAACCACTGAGGATTTCATGACCATTGTCTACACGCCACGTGCGGTGTTCAAAGTCAGGGCAGTGTCCAGATCCAGCACCGCCATTGCAGGCCACGGGTCCACGATTTTGTGCTGTGAATTTGCTCCAAATGACTCGGGCAGAATGTGCTCGGGTGCTGGAGACTCTACGGCCCGAATCTGGGACTGCAACACGCAAACCCCATACAAGACGCTTTCTGGCCATAGCAACTGGGTGCTTTGTGTTTCTTACTCCCCCTGTGGAAGCATAATTGCTACTGGGTCCATGGATAATACGGTCAGATTGTGGGATGCCAAAACAGGAGCTGCTTTGGGAGGGCCCTTGGTGGGCCATGGCAAGTGGATCTCCACCTTGACTTGGGAACCATTGCATCTTACAAAAGAGGGCCATATGCCACGGTTGGCATCAGGTTCCAAAGACGGTACCATTAAGGTGTGGGATGTGACCAACAGAACGTGTGCGATGACCATGTCGGGCCACTCCAATGCAGTGTCGTGTGTTAAATGGTCTGGATCCAATATCATCTACAGTGCATCTCACGATAAATCGATCAAGGCCTGGGACATGACGGCCGGGGGAAAGTGTATGCAGACACTCAAGAGCCATGCACACTGGGTCAACCACTTGTCGATTTCCACCGACTATGTTTTGAGAAAAGGTGGCTTTGACCATACATCCTCTAGAACCAATGGAAGTGAGGATATGGCCACTTTGAGAAAAAAGGCCCTAGTGGCTTATGAGAAAGTAGCCAAGCTTGGAGGCCAAATCAGCGAACGGTTGGTCACTGCCAGTGATGATTTCACCATGTACTTCTGGGAACCATTGAAGTCAAGCAAGCCTGTGACACGGATGACGGGCCACCAGAAACTCGTCAACCATGTGCTGTTCTCGCCCGATGGCCGGTACATTGTGTCAGCATCATTCGATAACTCCATCAAGCTTTGGGACGGTTTCAAGGGTACTTTCGTGGGCACGTTTCGGGGACACGTTGCTCCAGTGTACCAAACGGCTTGGTCTGCCGATAGCCGTCTTTTGGTGAGTGCATCCAAGGATACCACCTTAAAGGTATGGGATGTCCGCACCCGCAAGTTGAATGTGGATTTGCCAGGTCATGCAGATGAAGTGTATGCTGTTGACTGGAGCATGGACGGTAAGAAGGTGGCTTCGGGAGGAAAAGACAAGATGGTGAGAATCTGGTCGTCATAGGTCCCACTTTCATTTCCGGTAATTACCTGGATTTCTTGTTTTTCCATTAACAGTCCTCAAGTGTTACAGTCTTCTGGTCACTCACCTAATTGTCCCCAGTCTTACTACTGTTACCAGTCTAAGCAGTCTTACGACAGTTACTAGTCTAACTAGAGTCTTTGTTAGGGAGAGCATTCACTTGCGCCTATTATTGAAATTGAGGTTCTATCACTTGGCATTGAATTCTATGTGGGTGTCACTACGATACTTGGTCAGTTTAATTGAATAAACCTGTCTTTTCGCAGCTGAAGTGAGCGCATCCATGTGGTGTGCACCGTGCACGAATGCGTGGAAAGTCCACCTGGGAACATGTGCAAGAATAGAGCAGAGAAAAAAATAGGCAGCGGTGGAAAGAACAAAACGGCACATAGTGTTTCTTCTAGGCAAACTCGTGTGGTTATTTTTAGAAACTTGTGCTGTCTATTTTCAGAGTCCACCTCTAGTTGTCTGTTTATTTGAGTCTCTAATAGCCATGCTATGGAACTTAGCCTGGTAAATTATTATATATTATTAACTTATAGCCATATGGATTTACTTCGGATCTCATAGAGTGTAATTTTGTATTGGATTGTAGGAGTAACTATGTAAAGTTTGATGGGTAGGTTTGTGGGGGCCGACTGGAAACTACCCCAAAAGACAATTTCCCGGACCTGCCTCAGCCGCTATTTTTCAACTCCTCCTCATGAAAATTGCCTTTTAAACTACTCATAGTGATTCTATAACTACCCACATGTACATTGATTAAAAACAGCTTCACTGTGTTTAATTGAAGGGGTTACAGCTCTACTGTATTCCGTACTGCATATAGACACAAGAATCATAAGATCCTAGTTCCCACTATGAATAGCGGTCTAAAATTGCAATCACAAAAATAAGTTTTCTAAATACAGTACCTGAAAAAGCCCCCATAAGTAAGCCTCTGATCTTCCAATCCCAAAGTACATGGTCTGCAGTAGCTGGAGATACTCCGCCCGGGCTGAGGTGAGGCGCGCACGACCAGCGTCCTAGCAAAGCGAGCTATCAATCCCGATAACCCGCATACTCTTCAACCATGGCCATTGTCAAAAGGGGCGGCCGCTCCAAGGCCAAGCAAGAAGCTCCTAGTAAAAGCGGCATCAAGAAAGCCGAGTTCGATCTCACCAAGAAAAAAGAGGTGGGGGTCTCTGACTTGACGTTATTATCCAAGATCTCCGACGAAGCCATCAACGACAACCTCCACAAGCGATTCATGAACGGCTCCATATACACTTACATTGGCCACGTGTTGATTTCCGTCAATCCGTTCCAGGATTTGGGCATCTACACACAGCTGGTGCTCAATTCCTATAAGGGCAAGAACCGGTTGGAGGTGCCTCCGCATGTGTTTGCCATTGCCGAGTCCATGTACTACAACCTCAAGTCGTATGGAGACAACCAGTGTGTGATTATCTCGGGAGAATCTGGAGCAGGTAAGACCGAGGCTGCTAAACAGATCATGCAGTACATTGCTAATGTGTCTGTTGATGATCAGCAGACGGCGGTGGCTGATGGAGGTATTTCCAAAATCAAAGATATGGTATTGGCCACGAATCCGTTGTTGGAGTCGTTTGGGTGTGCCAAAACTCTAAGAAACAACAACTCCTCCAGACATGGTAAGTACCTTGAGATCTTCTTCAACCTGGCCAACCAACCATGTGCGGCTCATATTACCAATTACTTATTGGAGAAGCAGAGAGTGGTGCAACAAATTTCCAACGAGAGAAATTTCCACATCTTTTATCAGTTCACCAAGCATTGTCCTCCCCAGTATCAGCAGGCTTACGGTATCCAGGGTCCAGAGACCTACATCTACACTTCTGCTGCCAAGTGTGTCAATGCAGATGGGATTGACGATGGAAAGGACTTTCTGGAGACACTCAATGCCATGAACGTTATTGGCTTGTCTCAGGCAGAGCAGGATAACATCTTCAGGATGCTAGCCTCCATCTTGTGGATTGGTAACATATCGTTTGTGGAGGATGAAAGTGGAAATGCGGCTGTTAGAGACGAAGGAGTGACCAACTTTGTTGCTTACCTTCTCCAAGTGGATGCTGAAATCTTGAAGAAATCCGTGACTGAGAGAATTATAGAAACCTCTCACGGAATGAGACGTGGCTCTACTTACCACGTGCCTTTGAACATTGTGCAAGCTACAGCGGTACGTGATGCTCTTGCAAAGGGTATTTACAATAACTTATTTGATTGGATCGTGGAACGCGTCAATGTATCTTTAAAGGGTAACCAGCAAACCACCGAGAAGAAGTCGATTGGTATTTTGGATATTTACGGGTTTGAGATCTTCGAGCAAAACTCCTTCGAGCAGGTATGTATCAACTACGTCAACGAGAAGTTGCAACAGATCTTCATCCAATTGACCTTGAAGGCTGAGCAAGATGAGTATGTCCAGGAACAAATCAAGTGGACCCCTATAGACTATTTCAACAACAAAGTGGTTTGTGATTTGATTGAGGCCACCAGACCTCAGCCGGGTTTGTTTGCAGCTTTGAACGATTCTATTAAAACCGCCCATGCAGACTCTGATGCTGCCGATCAGGTTTTTGCTCAAAGATTGAGTATGGTGGGTGCCAACAACCGCCATTTCGAGGACAGAAGAGGCAAGTTCATCATCAAGCACTATGCAGGTGATGTTACCTACGAGGTTTCCGGTATGACTGACAAGAACAAAGATAATATGCTCCGTGACTTGCTAGAACTCTTGGCCACTTCGAGCAACGACTTTGTCACCAATGCCTTGTTCCCCAGCAACCTTTTGTCAGCTCTTACTGATTCCAAGAAGCGTCCTGAAACTGCCTCGGACAAAATCAGAAAAAGTGCCAATGCTCTAGTGGATACATTGTCGCAATGTCAACCGTCATACATCAGAACAATCAAGCCCAATCAGACCAAAAGACCAAAGGAGTACGATAATCAGCAAGTGTTGCACCAAGTGAAATACTTGGGTTTGAAAGAAAACGTGAGAATTAGAAGAGCCGGTTTTGCGTACCGTACGACTTTTGACAAGTTTGTCCAGAGATTCTACTTGTTATCTCCTGCTACTGGATATGCCGGAGATTACATTTGGCGCGGTGACGATATAACTGCCGTGACTGAAATCTTGAGAAGCTGTCACATTCCTCCGTCTGAATACCAGATGGGTACTACGAAGGTGTTCATCAAAACACCCGAAACTCTCTTTGCATTGGAAGATATGAGGGACAAGTATTGGCACAATATGGCAGCCCGGATCCAAAGAGCCTGGAGAAGATACGTGAAGAGGAAGGAGGATGCAGCCAAGGTGATTCAAAGTGCTTGGAGAGTCAAGAAGCACGGAAATAAGTTTGAACAGCTCCGCGATGAAGGGTCCGGTGTCTTGCAGGGAAGAAAAGAAAGAAGAAGGCTTTCCATTCTTGGTTCCAGAGCTTATATGGGTGATTATTTGGGATGCAATGACTCCCTGGGCTATGGTCGGTTTGTGGTCAGCCAATGCGGCATCAATGAGCCGGTAGTCTTCTCGGCTAATGGCCAGATTCTATTAGCCAAATTCGGTCGGTCTTCCAAAAGATTGGACCGCATTCTCGTGCTCACCAAAAGCCACTTGCACATCATTGCAGAGGTTTTGGTGGACAAGAAGCTCAAGTTGCAGAAGGAGTTCTCGCTCCCAGTCAATGGCATCAGCTATGCAGGTTTATCCACTTTGCAAGATAATTGGGTGGCCATATCGTTGACTTCGCCCACTCCCACCACGCCAGATGTGTTCATCAACACTGATTTTAAGACGGAGTTGGTTACGCAACTCAGGAAAATCAACAGGGGCATTTCAGTCAAGGTGGACTTGACCGTGCAATACCAGAAGAAGCCTGGCAAGTACCACACGGTCAAGTTCCAACATGGAACTGCACCCAAGTACAGTGATACCTACAAGTCTGGAACCGTGGTGGTGGAGCCTGGGTTGCCAGCCAATAGCAAAAACCCTAAGCGTCCCAAAGGTGTCTCCAGTGCTGTTGACTATAGCAAGTACTACAATCGGGGAGCGCAGAAAAGAAATGTCTCTGCTTACCAGGCACCTACGCCAGTTGCCCGGCCACAGGCTCAGGCCCAGCCCCAGGCCTATATGCCTCCACAACCTTCTGCGCATTATAGCGGAAATATCACGGCCCCAGCAGCCGTCCAAAACACACCACCGGCCATCCCACAGAAGCCCAAGCCACAGCCACAGGTTCCTGCCAGATCCAACCCAGTTCCTGCTGCAGTTAAGCCACAAGTGCCGGCTAGAACCAATCCAACACCCGTCGCACGGCCTCTCAAAAAAGGACCAGCACCAGTGCCACCGGTCAAAAAGGCAAACCCACCACCACCACCTCCTCCTCCTCCAGCCATAGCGGTGGCAAAACCAAAGTACCCCACGTACCAAGCACTTTACGACTACGATGGGTCGGTCAGTGGGTCGGTGCCATTAGTCAAGGACGACATTGTTTACGTGGTCAATACCAACGGCCAATGGGGACTTGTCAAGGATATCAAGGAGACTATGGAGGGATGGGCACCTCTTGATTACATGAAAAAAGTGGACCCTCCCGCACATCTTTTCGGAGGCAGTTCCCCAGCACCAGCACCAGCATCTAACGGTGCTTCTGCCAGTCAGCCTGTTTCGAGTAACATTGGAGGAGGACTTGCAGATGCACTCAAGGCCAAGAAGACTGAGGAGGTCAGTTTGGCCGGGTCATTGGCTGATGCCTTGAAGAAGAGAAAGGGTGCTACAAGAGACGAAAGCGACGATGAGCCTGAAGACGACGATTGGTAGAATACATTATTTGTGCTTGTGTTCTTAAGTATCAGGATTAAACCCAGTTCAGACCGGAAGAGGCTAGGATTCAATTAAGGTTACAGGGCTACTTCAAGTTCAGGATCACTTCAAGCTCCAGGGTGTTCCTACATTGATAGTACTTATTGACCAGACTGTAGACCACATGCTATACCAGTATTTCATGGCTACTTGCTTGTTTCATGACTGCATATTTGATTCTTACTGTCCCATAATTGTTCCATGACAGTTTCATCATTGTTCCATGACAGTTTCTTAAATGTTCCATAGTAGTGCCATAGTTTTTACATACTGTTCTGACTGACTATTATTAAAGACTGTACATCGTCCTAATGACTGACAGTTGCAGTATATATTAGGTGCGCACTGATGCATACAGACATCACACTTCAATACCCACGTCCGCATAGCACGGCAGCACTCTATGTCCAAAAAAAGCAAGAATTCTCTCCTTTCGGGGCAGAGTGTGGCGTCGCTGGCCACTGTGGCCAAACTGAATCTTTTGGCTCAACGTTATTCCATGGACAGTCCCGGCAAGGGCGTGTACCCGCTTTCTAGTGACCTGGAGCCCTTGGTGTATCCCGATTTCGAGCCCTTTCGGGAGGACGATGCCCAGAACGATAATTTGTCGAACCAGAGCATTTTAAATAAGGGTCTTTTCGAAAGTCCTCAGGTATCCAATGAGTATTTTTCTGCTCGGAATTTGATCCAAGAAACCATCTTCTCGTCGTCGCAGAACTGCACCAAGATCTTGGGCGAATTGTCTTCACATTTGGCCAAATCATATAAATCAAGAAACGAATTCATCAACCAGATCAGCAGTTCCAGCAACCACTTCAAGCTTGCACCCCGGGTGACTCTAACGGCTCTGAAACGTGAGGCCTGGCTCCGCGATTTGGCCAACCCGGAAGTACCCTTGCACACCATCTCCAACCGGCTTCCCCATGGGATCAGGAACAAGGTTCTTATAGACTGCATGTGCAACATGAATGTACCCATAGCCCGGGCCATGTGGTTCACCAAATGTGTGTTGTATAGTGAGCAGATGCTGCTACGAAAGAAGATCCAGGCCCGAAACTCGGGGATTCCTGGGAGTTCTCCCAGTGTGCCTTCTCCGCGGACTTTGGAAGGCCTGAATTCGGTTTTGGAGGCAGTGGAGGCCAGATGGCTCCAGGAATGGACCCTGCAGATTGCTGACTATATTCTTAAGTTTTCCAAAGAAATGCCATCTGTCAATACCTCGGAACGAAGTGTGGCCTACAAGACGAAATTAAATTATCTATTTAAGCTCGTGCAAACACTCTATGTGGAGTTTCTCTTGGATAGACTTACGTTTCTCCAGACCATCATTGGCTTTTTACGTGAGGATTTTCCCCTCCAGATCGAGGAGTTACCTGTTCTTCTTGAAATTGCTAATACTGAGGTAGGCGAACTGTCGCCTGCGCTTGAAAACCTCTTACACAAGAAACCATTGAACTTCGGCCAGACTCTCGTGGCCTTAACTTTTGTGAAGATCTTCTGGAAAGATATCATCAAAGAGGAGTTTCTTTCGAAGCAGGTGTGTGAGTCGTTGCTTCTTAACTACTTTCTTATCGAACGCGTTCCTACTTACAAGTCTCCGGAAGACCGGTCCTCGCTTAGACCCAATGCCAGAACTACTGACGATGAAGTGTCTGTACCCAGGTCCATACTACTGGCAACCTTGAAGACGGACTTGCTTAACTTGATAAGCCGCTCGGTGGTGGAGCTCTTTTTCTTGAACAACAACTTGTTCATTCTCCCCGACTATTGGATCCTCATTGGCAACGTGCTATATCGCATACTTCTGAGTCTGCAGAACGTGACCAAACTCACCAAGGACTCCAGAAGCATCGAGTCCACGTTGCAGCTCATCCACTTCAGAAACGAAAGTCTCATGTTGAACATGAAGCATTCCTATAAACAACATCCTGGCCATGAGAGTAAGGCCAAAAGAAGAAGCTCGTTTCTCAAGAATGACTCCAAACCTGATAAATTTGCACTCATCATTTCGCAATTGTCGGATTCCGAACTGAGTTCCTTCAATAGGTCCAGCGGCGATAATTTGAGATTCATCGACCTGCTTGACAAACTCAAATTGAACAATAGTCTAGCGTCCTTGCTCACGCCCACACCGTCCAATGCAGCCTGGAAAGTGAAAGTCAAAATCCTCATTTATTGGTGTGTCACCGTCTACAGAGACATGGGGGAGTCTTCGGAATTGATTCACATCTTGTGCAATTTCCTTAAACGGAAGATTCTACAAAGACTATCCACCCGAGGTTCTGCGTCCATCAAAACGGAGTTTGAGAATGAAATCCTCGAGAGCATCTTTAGTTTGGCCAACGAACCAAAACTGTCCATTTGTATGCGCAATCTCTTTGTTTTGGTGAACCAACTCTATCAGTTGAAAATCGTGTCCATGTCTTCATATTTGCGGAAAGTTATTGCTTGTGGTATTTTTTATTTATCCGCAACGCTGGAATTGTCCACCGACCAAAAGGACCCGCAAGTAGAATTCCATCTTGCCTTGCTACTGAACCTTCCGGCCTTGACGAACAAGCAGTACTTCCATATAGTCAAAAAATGGACCAGTGACATTGGCAAGTTTTCCGAAAGCTTCGAGAGAGGCATCCATATTACCAAGCTTCATATCCTCGATAGTTTATCTTCGGGAAAATTTAAAGACGACTTTAAGGATTACCTTATGGAGATAAAAGGCATGAATACCGGTGTTCAATTTCTGATCGTCAATTGGTTAACGCCACAGATCATAACCACCATCTCCAACTCGCCCAAATTGATCCACGTGTCCCCTTCCACTATTGGAAACATCTACTTGTTCTACTCATGCACAGACAATTTGACGCTTTTCTTCAAGGTGTTCACCAAAATTATTCTCAAAAACGAAAACAAGGTGTTGATCTACTACCTAGATACACTCTATTATATTGGCAAACTTGCGTGCTATCACTATGATCTCCTCCGGATTATTGCTGGTAATACTTATGATAGCGTGTCGATGGCCTATGAAATATTCAAACTTATCGTGATGAACTACATTGACATTTCATCTCGAGAAACTGATATCTTCAAATTCAAGGAAATCTGGGAGTTTATCAATAAGTCCATTGGGAAAGCCTTGAGAGAAAATAGCTGTAACCAAAATCCTACCGGACTTAAAAAACTCATCTTCAACAAAGACACTGCAGAGTCGCCACTTAAAATCCAGACGCAATCACCAAGAAAAAATGATTCGTTTTCTGTGGACAATTTCATTAGTGAATTAAATAAGCTCACTCTTGAAGAGCCTCGGCTTCTTTCTGATGATGATATCAAAGAATTATTATCCGAGTGTGGACTAAGTGAAGAGGAATTGAACCTTAAGAACCTGGCTATAGCGGAATCTTTAACTAGCTCTATTGCAAGTGTCTTGAGGAAATGGTACAATGTACCTTCCAAAGAAATTGAAGCTGCAGATTATGCCTTTTCTAAGTTACTTGAACACCTAAAGAGGCTTCTGAAACTCAAGAGCAACCAGATTCTCTACGATGTGTTTGTTTCGTTCATCACTGAAACGTTGGATCAATCGGAGGACTGGCACCCATTAATTGTTTTTCTTATGAAGCTCGTCAGTTTTGGGACAATTGTGCTTTTTGATATTCTAACATTATTGGACGATATTTCTAACCACAAGAACTCCAAAGGCTTGAGCAATGTGAGCTGTGAATTGGTGTTCAATACATCAATGGCGAGAGAGTCTCTCTCCAACTCGCAATACCTACAGTTCCGAATCCAACAGGCTGACTATAGGGAGAAACACAGAGAATCGATCTTCTGCATGTTCATTCAAAATGCGAAAACACATGGATTAAAGGATTGTGCCCATTTGAAAGTGGGCCTCAAGGTGACATTGTCGCTCATGGCAACCAACAAGAAATTGGCATTTTCCCTCTTGTCTCAAGACTGCCCCAGCCTGCTATGCTTATACTTGTGCAACCGGTTATTGAAACAAGATGAGACAGACTCCGAAACAGACGACTTGGATGTAAAGGAACTAGCAGATGTGCCCAAAAACGGGAACCTCTTAAGTGAGTTTTCCTTGCCCATTTTTCAGTTGCTCTTGAAAACACTTACCTCAGAAAAGAAATTGTCCAGTGATACGCTTGAAAGTGTTTCTATTGGCTTGATTGAACATCTTCATTTCCCATTTGATCAATATAACTCATTTTTTGGCGAGCTTTTCAATTACCTAGATTGGGAGGCCAAAGAAAAGGTGTTTTTTATTTTCGAGGACTTCTACCTCTCCAAGAAGCCAGGCACAAGTTCCATTGAGCATGAGGGAAGTGTCCAGGTGATTCCAATGCTCAAGGACTTCTTCGAGAAAATCTCCATGTCTCATACCGAGAACCTCAAGGCACTGCTTGCAACATTTCGCCAGCTATCCCAAGTGTTACAGGCCCTACTCAAATCTGTTGAGCTAGACGATACCACCAACGTTGAAGCAACATGTGTTTCGGATTCGCTCTCGATTTTCTTGCGGCTCTTGATCATCCATAACTCATCCTTGAGTGATATTATGTATACGCATGACTCAGTGCACTTTATGTTTCTTCGTGACTTGGTCAAACTATACGACTCTGAGTACTTTGCCAAGAATGACGAGAAACTCCGCATTTTACTTTACGATCTCTTGCTCCTATTCAAGAATTCGCTCTCGCAACTCTCCACCTCCAACCCAAATGAAGTGCTACTCGAAGAGTCTTCCCCTAGGGCCGGTGCAGAGGATGAAAAGGCTCTGGATGTGCTTAGTACGGGACGAAACTTTTTGGAGGTCCCATCCAGCAACGGCGAGGCCTTCAATGGGCGGAACCTTGCAGTTATGGTGGGGTCCATTCTCAACTTGCCCGAGCCCACGTCGAGTACCTGCAACCAGGGTTCGGAAGTGTTTGAGTGTTCAATCTCCTTGGACGAAGAGGAGCTCTATCGAAGCAGCGACATCAGCTACGTGAACAACGGCTCGTTGGTGATCAATGAGCGGGAGAAGGAGAGCCCCACCATGACCATAGTTCCAAGCACCAAGCACAGGAAGCCGTTTTCCATCAACAACATGAAGTTGATCGAGGACACCAGCGAAAGCCTTAACAATGGCTGCGTCAGTCTCTCGCTCTTCGAAGCCTACACCACCAAAGAGAATCCTTATTAGATGGGGGTGAACAAATGGTCTCAAGTGCCCCGACTAAGAGGAGCAATGTGCATGAATGAGGCAAGTTGAGCATAAGGGAAGAACATATAAGGAATACTCCAGTCATGGTATGGAAAGTATGAGGAGTACTACAGTCATGAAGGAATACTCAAATGATCTACCGGAGTGAACCAGCCGTTTACTCCAAGTAGTACCTGATCTGCATCCAGGTAGACCTTCTACCAATGGCAGTTTGCGGAAGGTCAACATTGTTCAGGTATATGAGAAGGTAATCCAGAATAGGACGCAATTATTATGGAGGCATAATAATAGATCAGAGGTTATACGTAATATATAAAATCAGTAATACGTCACAGGTAGTACTTCAGAGGCAACACGTCACAGGTAGTACTTCAGAGGCAATATGTCGCAGGTACTACGTCAGAGGTAGTACTTCGTAGGTTATAAATATCGGTAAACGGTAGTTGGGTAGTAATATTCGTGAAGTGAACAATGCAATGTAGCGCTACTTAAATAGAGTTGGGAGTGCACCAAAGGTGGCTGACCTTGGCAGGTGGCTGGCGCTTGACGACGGACGCCGTCAATGTCGAACGTTACCAAAACACCAGCTTTTATCAATTGGGAATCTATATTGCTCAAGTAATAGCTGGTGGTGGTAGTGCGGCACTCACGAAGAGTAATTATAGGCTACTCAATTAGGCTGCCCACAGCTGCCCAAAGCTGCCCAGATAAGCTACTCAAATAAAGTATTCACAATAAGAAACTTCTTGAGGGCAGTAAAAATTACTCACATTTAGTTTGACTATTCTCGTCGTAAAAAAATAATTTCTCTTAAGCTATTCGTATTTTTGTCCACCGTGAATTGATGCACTTCGTAATGAGACCCTCAGCAGAGCCTGCAACCAGGTCATGTATACCTAGCCATACAGTGAACAGTAAACAGAACAGTAAACAGAACAGTAAACAGTAAACAGTAAACAATAAACAATGAACAATAAACAATAAACAATAAACAATAAACAGTCGAACGACAAAACCATGAAACCACTCTGAAACATTCACAAACAACAAATTCACCTAATAACCAATTCCATCAACCACCAGAAAGCAACCTTCAGGCCGTCCATGGCTGTAGGCTGTCGCAAGTTGCAATGTGCGCAGCTCATCTAAAATTAGACCCTTTTTTCGCCCAGTGCGTCTGTGCTGTTGATGGTGCGGCATATACGGCAGCTCCAATAACCTCTTCAACTGGAGCGACCCTTCCCCTCCACTCACTGCTCCACCTTCCTCCTCTGTCTGGCTGCCAATTCCATCACACACTCCTTGGTCTATACACGCCGCCACTCCGAGCCACGGCAAAAATCACATTGGAATCAGTATCTTCTTCGGAATAATTAGGCTTCTTCTAGCTCCTGCTCTCATCTGAACGTCACTTATACCACCGTCACATTGCTGTCCACTCAAACACGGTCCCCCCCAAACAAGACCTTCCCCATGACCTACTCCGTTCATTCAGACGCACATATGGATTCGCCCCTGTTTGGAAAAATCGCCGGAGGCTCTGCACTTGACGATGACGAGTTCCATGCCGAACCTGCTGTTCCAGCACGCGTTCCTGACTTGTCGTTTTTGAGTGCCAACTTCTCCACCGAGTCATTGGTGCCCGAATCTCCACAACAGTCGCCTAGTACCATTCCGTTCTCCAGTCTAGGCAACTCCATCGGCCTCAGCAATAGCAATGCTGCTCAGCTGTCCAAACGCTACTCCTCTGACTATCCGTTGAACGGCAGCTACTCGTCGTTGAACTCTCCTTCGGCTCCCGTGGGCCAGCCGTCGTTTTCCTTTCACCAAAGAGCAAACTCCAACTCCTCAGCCCCAAGGCGGCCTCGCTCGCTCTTGATGTCCGACTCTGCATCTTACGCCATATGGGAACATGGCGAGACTCCCGACTCTGCTCCTGCTCCTGCTCCTGCTCCCGAAAGACCTAATAGGAACTCGTTCCATGGCATATCTCGAGCGTATAATCCTCCGCACTTGCCTCCTCCAAAACCTGCCTCCGATACCAAACCCGAAAGCGTTCTCAGAAGGGAGAGATCTCCCACGGGCTCTCCTGTCAGAAGCCGTTCTCCCTCTCGAAGACCCAGCACTTCTCCTTTCCGTCTGAGGAACGGGTCCCCACAAAGGGCTCAGCCGTTTAATTTCCATCCTCAGGATATCAATATGAACATGTCCAATAACCCATCCTTGGTGGTCAAGCCTGCTCACAGAAAAGGTCATAGGTATAAGCATTCGTCGGTGTCGATGAATCTCTTCCAGGAACCCGTGCCCATTGCTGAGACAAACCAGCAGTCCAGTCTTATTCCGGATCAGTATCCTATACCCAACTTCCGGGAGTCTTTGAATAGTGCTAGCTCGTCTCAGAAATTCAAGTTGGGGCTTTCTTTGGCGCATTTCACTGTCTCTGTGCTCATCTTCATCACTGGAGTTAAAACAAAACAACCTGCATTCTCGACCTTGGCCCATCTTATCTTCTACGACTCCTTGGGCTCGTTGCTGGTCGCCTGTGTGGATATAATGTCCAACTTCGAAGTGTGGAGCAAATCTTCGCTAGCATATCCTTTTGGCTTGGGCCGTCTAGAGGTATTGGCTGGTTTTGCTTTGAGCACTTCGCTGGTGATGGTGGGCTGCGACTTGGTTAGTCACTTTGTGGAGGAAATGGTGGTGGGCTTTGTTGACTCCTCCACTGCTGAAAATGCCGAGCATGGAGCTCATCATATACATGGCTCGGACCATGGGCCCGTCAACTGGTTTCTCTATGAGTTCATGCTTCTTATTGTGATTTCCATCACCTGGTTCACCTCCGTCCATATTTTCGAGGATACTGACATACTCCACTTGATGAAACAAAGTGATCAGAAAACTACCAAGAAGGGTAAGGCATATAGCGAGGTATCAAGAGGTGGGCTTTTGAATAGCCTGGAGAATCATGAGAGCTTGATGACTAAAGCTCAAAACCTCTGTACGGTTCTCGCCAAGAACCCCATCAGACTTTTGACCTTGACATACTCATTTTTCTTATCAACTGTGCCTCTCATTCCTGAACATTACAAGGAGAGTTTCGGCTTCGATCTCAACGAGGCTTCAACTCTTGTGGTTGCATCCACGTTGTGCTATGCAGGCTGGAAGTTGGTCAATACCTTGGGAGGCATTTTGTTGATCTCGTTCCCCTACTCCGATTACGACTACACAGTGATCAAGGCATCCGTCTACGATAGGATCCAGAACCTCCAGTGCTTCAAGGCATCGTATGTTATTGGCAACTTGTACTTTTCCAAGCTCAATCCCCAGCTCTACATTGCAGGAGTGAGTGTGAGTATGAAGGGAAGCAGCCCCGATGACGAACTGCGATTGATATTCGAGGTGAATCGGATCATAGCCAATATGATCAAGGATTTTGATAATGGGTGTTTGGTAGAGACTACAGTCAGCGTGGACCGTGTGTAATATAATTTCAAAGGACAAGCCTAACAGTAAAAGTCAGGGAATAGGTGATAAAAATAAAATCAATAATATTGAAGTGAGTTTAAGTTCTTGGCGATGCAGGCAATAGATAGTGAAGGGAATAGAGAAGGAAATGAATATAGAGATCTGTTTCGGTGCTTTGGGTGTTGGGTGCTTTGGGTGGGTGCAACGCTTCCTAATCGGGTAACTGTTAGTCATCGAAGCGCGGTTCGACATCGCTCGGTCAAAAACCAGTCTTATCTACTGCGACCTACTCTATAAATCGTCATGCTTTCCAGAACAATAACTAGACTAACACCCAGAGTTTCAGTTCGCCAGTTCTCACGTGCACTCCCCCTTGCGAGCTCCTACGTACCGGTGGCCGATGCAGATGCCAATTCCATGACTGGAAAATTCATTGATGATGTTACCAAACCTTATACGGTTACCACATATGCCCGTCCCAACCTTGTAATTGCACGGGGAAAAGGGTCGTATTTATACGATCTCGAGGATCGTGAATACATTGATTTTACTGCAGGAATCGCCGTCACGTGCTTGGGCCATGCCAATGAAGAGGTCAGTAAGATCCTTAGCAAGCAGTCGCAGGTATTGTTGCACTGTTCCAACCTCTACTACAACCTCCCAGCTGGCGAATTGGCCAATAAGATTGTGACCAAGACGTTGGATGCGGGGGGAATGAAGGATGCCCAAAGAGTTTTCTTGTGTAACTCCGGCACCGAGGCCAATGAAGCAGCATTGAAGTTTGCCAGAAGATTCTCCAAGCGTTCCAGTGAAGACAAAACTGAAATTATCTGCTTCAGGAACGGGTTTCATGGCCGTACCATGGGTGCACTTTCAGTGACTGCCAACCCCAAGTACCAGCAGCCATTCACTCCTTTGGTGGCAGGAATCCAGGTGGCAGACCCCAAGGACATTGAAAGCGTGCGTGCAGTTATCAGCAAGGCAAAGACAGCTGCGGTGATAATTGAGCCGATTCAAGGTGAAGGAGGTGTGAATACAGTGGATGCAGAGTTTTTAGTGCTGCTCAAGAAACTCTGTGTGGAAAATGATGTGGTGCTCATCTATGATGAAATCCAGTGTGGACTCGGACGGACAGGCCAGTTTTGGGCCCATTGCTCATTACCTGCAGAGGCACACCCCGATATTGTGACCATGGCCAAGGCTCTTGGTAACGGATTTCCTATCGGGGCCGTGATGATCAATGAGAAGATTGAAAGCGCACTACAGGTGGGAGACCACGGCACTACGTATGGAGGTAACCCATTGGGAGCGTCTGTGGGTTCGTATGTGGTTGACCAAGTCAGTGAGCCCACATTCCTTGAAAACGTGGATCTTGTCAGCAAGAAAATCGTAGATGGCTTGGCCAAGATCATCGACGCCAACCCCGAAAAGGCTCTGGGTGTGAAGGGTAGAGGACTCTTGTTGGGATTACAGTTGAAGGATGGTGTGGATATCAACCTTGTGATCCAAAAGTGCAGGGAATACGGCTTACTTGTGATAAGTGCTGGAGGCAATGTGATCAGATTGGTGCCTGCATTGAACATCCCAGAAGAGGCTGTGGCCAAAGGCTTAGACATCTTGGCCAAGAGCATCTCCGAAGTCTGACCAGGGGAACTTGTGAAAACCAAGGTTCTCCATGCTCTGTATTAGAGGTTAATTCCTACATTGCTCATTATAAGAGTATCTGGTGTCTGTGTCTGTCTGGTAAATGGAAAAGGACATACATCGATGCTCGGCACAGTAGATTAACTTGGCCCAGCCAACCAATCAATAGACCAAGCACATTTATAACCAAATCAACAAATAAAAAAAAATAAAGACCACAAATTAATACCACTCGAATCAATGTTCATCCACTCGACATAAAAAAAAAATAACAGGGCACATTACGTCACGAAAGCTTATCTAGGGTAGACGGTGTCGTGCCGGGCCCACGCCCTCGCCAGTCAAAAACTTCGCATGTTTCGCACCGCGTACACCAACAACTACCTCGCATATCCAGTAGTGCAACAGACCCAACACGTCCATGACGGTATTTTCGATACCTACCGTCGACCTAGACTACTGCTTAGAGCAGTTACTAGATCAGCAGCCGCCGCGCATTCTCCCTGAGGAGACCGTGCAAGAACTATGCCATCTGCTAAAGACCCAACTACTCGGAGTGCCCAACATCATCTCCCTCTCGTCCCCGTGTACAATCGTGGGCGACATCCATGGGCAATACCACGATCTCTTGGAGATCTTCAAGATCGGAGGTTCGCCACCCAACACAAACTATATTTTTCTCGGAGACTATGTGGACCGGGGTTACTACTCCGTGGAGACCATCTCTCTTCTAATAGCATTAAAGCTCCGGTACCCGGAGCGGGTGTCGCTAATACGAGGCAACCATGAGTCCCGAACCATCACTACAAATTATGGCTTTTACACGGAGGTTTTGAACAAGTACAACGGCTCGCTCAAGGTGTGGAGCTACTTCACCGACCTCTTCGATTATCTACCCCTAGGGGCAACTATAGACGGCAAGATTTTTGCCACGCACGGCGGACTCTCGCCTTCGTGCCAGCAGCTCGACCAGATTCGGGTGATTGACCGATTTAAGGAGATCCCGCACGATGGAATTATGGCGGATCTCGTGTGGTCGGACCCAGACCCAGAGATCCCCGACTTCAAGTTGTCGCCCAGGGGTGCGGGCTACTTGTTTGGGCACGAAGTTATGAACAAGTTCTGCCGGGATAATGACTTGGTGCAGCTTCTTCGAGCGCACCAGCTATGCAACGAAGGCTATGTGAGCTACTGGAAGGGGAAATGCTTAACGATCTGGTCAGCGCCAAACTATTGCTATAGATGTGGTAACTTGGCCAGTGTGCTTGAAATCAGCCATTCCAACTATGAGGGCAAGCCCGAGAAGTCAGCACAAGCCGTGCTTCCGGGCCAGTTCTTCAATGTATTCGATGCGTCGCCCGAAAACGACGAGGACACCTCAGAAGGGCGTGGCGTGAACGGCATCAACCGAAGCGGTTCGCAAAGGGACATTTTTGAGGCATACTACGATGGGCGTGCTAAATCGAGGCAGATTGAGTACTTTTTATAGAGTGTGGATGACTTACGCGGGCGCAGTCATTACCTAATAATAATTTATAATCCTAATTATAGAACGACATAATCGAGTCAATATATATGAGTAAAAGCAAAGTTGAACATATCAACTGGATGTTTATTAGCCGTAGTAGAGCTCGAAGTTGAAGCCGTCGTGGATCTCGTAGTCGTCCAAAGAGATATGGTCTTTATAGATCTGATGGCCCTTCCTTAAAATAAGCTTCTCGTGCGGCGTGCCCACCTGGAGCCCTATGATCTTCTTGAGGTCACCCACCGTATCTGTAGGAAGGCACTTGACCTTGATTTTCTTGCCCAAACGGTCGTTGGCGAGGACTTCGATCATGTGTAGTTGGGTCGGCGAAGCCGCGCGCTGGAAGGGCTCATCTGCACTGATGGCCGAATCCTGGGGTACCGTACCCAAAAACTCAACATAACCAAACATATTTTGGGCAGACAATGAGTCAACTTTCCGGAGTTGTACAATCACCATTAAATTCAACCAAATTCTTTACACGGTTTTTATAAAAAAATGCTTCCACCAGTTTGCAGTGTTTATAGTGTTCTGTATTTTAGCAGTGTTTTAGCTTGGTCTGATTTAACTGCGAATTATTACTTTAGATCCGTCACCCCCCCTCACCCTATCAAAAATTACCCAACTCTAGCCATTCACCCAATTCCAATCAATGTAACAAAGTCACAGACCATAGTCTTCATTATCTAAACCAACAATTATAAAACAATAGAGAATACAGTCAAATACAATCAACATTGTCATTTATATAAAAATCAAGAAACCATTATAAAAACTACCTAATAAATTAATGGAAGTAGACCAGTATTGAATGACTGGCCTGGGAAGTCCTGCGGTTTTATTTTTTATCACTATCAGTGAGGCTGACCTCGGCATTCGCGACACCTTCCGAAGGCCTATCTATGCGCGCAGATTCTTCTATACCTTTTCTTTTTTGCCATTTCTCTTTTGATCTGCTACCACCCTGGCCAGCATCCACCCATTTCTAAAGAAGTTTCGAAAAAGGCACTTTTATTGATTTAATTTATTGTATCACGTGACACCCCTGTGTTTGTTGATTCCATTGTGCATACCATACTGTCCAAAGCCTTATCTATCCTAAAGACACTTCGTCTTGTCTCATTCCACAGACCATCACCGCCCGCACATCTCCACTGTCCCCCACCAATGTTCCCGATAATATGAGCTCCACTTTTGTCCAGCCAACATTCTTGGCCAACTCCACTCTTCTGCTTCCGCTTCCCCAGGAGTACTACCTGGTGGCCACAATTTCCAAGGTTTCCGGCATCCTCTCGTTGGTGGTATGGCTCTTTGCCCAACTTCCACAGGTGTTTGAAAACTACCTCAACCACTCTGTGTCGGGCGTATCTACATCCTTTTTGATCTGCTGGATCAGTGGCGATTTCACCAACTTGGTGGGTTGCTTGTTGACCAGGGCTCTCCCGTTCCAGGTGTGCCTTGCCGCGTACTACTGCTTCATTGATCTCATCTTGGCGCTCCAGTTCTGGTATTACACCAAAGTGTATCCCAACCAGATCGTGCACCATAACATGTTGCAGAGCCCTAACATGATGCGCCCGGTACACTCCAACGATGCACCAAACCCTCTACTAGTGACCAGAAGCAACCGCTTTGAGGCTTCTCCCAACAACTACCACACCAACCAGAGATCTTCCTCTTCTTCCGATAGAAGGTCCAGACAACCTCGAAGGAGTTTTATAAAGAAAGTTTTATCGGGATCAGTCATCAGCTCTACCTTCAAAAAAGTCCTGGGTCTGCATACACATGCCCAAGAGTTTCAAGGTCCCGCAAGCTCCACCAAGTCACTTTTGACTTCATTATGGCACTCGTCCAAGGCGCTTGCTCTGCACATCCACTATAACCCTGCCTTGTTTGGTATTTTGAGTGGATGGGCAAGCACTTGCTTCTACCTCACATCTCGCTTACCGCAGATCCTGAAAAATTACCGAAGCAAGTCCACTAAAGGCATCTCTCCGCTCATGTTCACGTTTGCATTGTTGGGAAACTCCTTCTACACACTCTCTATCTTGAGCGACCTTTACTTGCTCTCGAAATACGACCGGTATCTTGGAGATTACGACTTCCAGAGCATTTTGAAAAGTCAGCTACCTTTCATGATCGGAAGTGCAGGCACCGTATTATCTGATGCTATCATCCTCATTCAGTTTTGGATCTATAGAGAACGGTCACATGGGAGAGGCTCGACACGCAACAAGACACCTCTACAAAGAGCACTTGACTCCAGCGCTCCACGTGACACAGACGACCATTTCACCAAGCCAGAATGGTACACCAATGTGTATGGGAACTCAGATTCCAGAGAGAATGACCATTCCTTTGGTAAATCACTTACCGACAGTCACAACGGTTCCTCACATCTCAGGAAACCGTACCAGGAAACACCCATTGTGTATCAACCGGATGAAAGCTCGCTGTTGCTCCATAACTCATACTTGGCCACACCACCCCTGCATTACGTGAGCTCATTGAATCGGAAAACTGTACAAAATACGAAGCACAGAAGAGGCATCTCTGATACCTTCAATGCCATGGCGAGGTCGTTTTCCAAAACATCCGACATCCGATCACCCTCAATTGCATCCTCCAATGGTTCTGTTACAGCGCCCGGAACTTCGCTTATACCGTCCATTGTGGGCACCTACTCATCGCTATCCAAGCGTATGCTCGACGATTCCAAGGTTCCGTTCCTGCCAATCGACTTCTTGCATACGGATTTCCTTCATCAAAATGATGGCCTGCCGGCCACTAATGATTTCTAGAATCTAATATATTTTAATACATAGCTTCTCGCATAGAACTTGTACTTAATCACTTTTTCACTCTCCATGCCGACTGGGGAAGAGACTGCAAATATGTGACTTTCTTCTTGACCCAGAACCAAATGAGTACTCCAAGGGTCAAACATATCGTGCTAGTGTAAAAATAACCGTCTCTTTCAACATTAATGTAGCCGCCAGCTTTTTTGCACGACTCCTTGAGCTCTTCAGTGCTTATCACGAAACCGGAAGCCTTCAGTGCCATCTCACATGTCGAATAGGTGAATTTGTCGATCAAGTAAAAAATGATGATTTTGGGCCAGGTTCCACCGTAATTAGAAAGCGTATTCAAAGTGGTCATGTAGGTTCCACCAATAGCAGGGTCAGCAATCTTGGTGTGGAAAGCACATAACGAGACAAACTGGATGGTGCCCATAAATGAGCCTAACAAATGCTGCAAAATAATCACGAGGAAAAGTTTGTAAGGCACCTCGCCATTTTCGATTTTGGGGAAAAAGAATAAGATCAAATGGGCCAAAAAAGCAGCCACTAGTCTGCCAGCAAACCCAAGAAGCCATGGTTTGAGAGGACTTTTGCCAGAGGACCAGCGTCCTGCATAGTAACCGAAGATCATTTCGAAAGGAAAGTCTATCAACACTGTAATTGACAAATCCTCCTTCGAGAGCCCCTTTTCGAGAAGCTTCAAATTTGTGGCAGACTCATTGACCTGGAAACCCAATTTGGCAATGAGCAAGATGACTACGAAGAGCTGCACATTTGGAAGCTTCAACACCTCGATCATGGACATGTACACACCTTTCAAGTCCGTAAGGTATTGCGTCATTCCCTTAGATTTGTTATAGTGGTCATCTTCCTTTAAATAGTCGCTAGACAACTTGGTGGGTTTGTTCTTCCGCAAATGATAGGGCTCTTCTGGAATAAAGTACAAGAGCCCCGTCACAGCGATGTACATGAAGCCCCAGAAACTCAAGTATCCACCCAAGGTAAAAAGACCCTGTTCCGAAGGCTCAGAACGTAAATATCTGTTTGCAAATTCCGGAGAGCTCAACGCCAAAAACACCGTGAAACTCAGAAAGTAGCCACAGTTCATGCCCACCGTCTGAGCTGTGGAGGCATACGACAAGCTTTCGGGCGAGAGACAGGTCAAGGCCCAGCCATCAACAGCAATATCCTGCGTGGCACAGAGAAAGACCAACAAAAAGAAACAAAAAGTGATTGTTTTCAAGCACGACGCCGGGTCTTCCATCAACTTCTCCATGACCGAGCCCAAGTACAATAGCGTACAGCCTGAGACCAATTGTACTGGCATAATCCACGACTTTCTCCGGCCCCAGCGTTTACTATAGATGGCATCCACCACAGGAGACCATAGAAGTTTCAAGGAGTAAGGGTAAGATGCTAATGAAAAGACTCCAACTTGGGAGTAGCTGAGTTTCGATTTGAGAATAAACGGGACCGATCCAAAGGCCAACCCCACAGGAACACCTTGGAGTGTATAGAGAATTATAAGCACGCAAAAATTCAAGTAGTCTTTGGGATTCAAGGAGGAGCTTTGTGTAGCATTGGTGGGCTTGGGTTGTAGCACGGTGGAGGGTATTATACCTTCGTTGGCCTCGTCAAACGCATACTGTGCGACCGGAAATTTCAGTAATGTAATATCCTGCTTCTCATTTACGTTGTGAGCTGCACTGCTGGGAGTACGCTTGTGCACGTCCATCTGGTTTATGGGTGTAAAGATGGAGTGGGATCTAACATATGTGGTGCGCGAGCCGAGAATGTGCGATCAGTACAGCGAGGCTTACAGTCTAATTTAGACGGACAACTCAGTCTCTCTCTTGGTCTATTATTAAACGGGCCATGGCGCCAAATGCTAGATATATCTTCTATATTTCATATCTTACAACCATTACAAACTCAACACCTTTCTGGAAGCTCTCAAGATGGTGTCTGGGTCTGGGAAGGCAAAGTCCTCCAACTCCTTGGCGTAAGGGGTAGGCACTTCACATCCAGTGACTCTCTCGACTGGGGCGTCCAAGTAGTCGAAAGCCTCGGACTCCATGATCTGGGCGCAGATCTCGGATCCAACACCGAAAGCTGGGAATCCAGCCTCAACGGTGACCAAGTGGCCGGTCTTCTTGACAGACTCAATGATGGCTGGCACATCCAAAGGCTTGATGGATCTCAAGTTGATGACCTCGGCGCTGACTCCGTATTGCTTGTCCAAAAGTTCTGCGGTTTGAAGACAGTGCATGACGTTTCTTGTGTGGGACACCAAAGTGATGTCAGAACCCTCTCTTTCGATCTTGGCCTTACCGAATGGAATAACGTAGTCAGTAGACAAAGCCTCCTCGGAAACCTCGAAGGACTCTCCGTATGCCATTTCGTTTTCCAAGAAAACAACGGGGTTAGGGTCTCTAACGGCGGCCTTGAACAAACCTCTGTAGTCCTCGGCGGAGTATGGAGAAACCACCTTCAAACCTGGGATAGAACCGTACCAAGCGGCGTAACATTGGGAGTGTTGAGCACCCACACCAGCAGCGGCACCGTTAGGGCCTCTGAAGGTGATGTTACATGGCTGCTTACCACCGGACATGTACAAGGTCTTGGCAGCGGAGTTGATGATGTGGTCAATGGACTGCATGGCGAAGTTGAAAGTCATGAACTCACACACAGGCTTCAAGCCGGCCAAAGCAGCACCCACGGTCAAACCCGTGAAACCCATTTCGGTGATAGGGGTGTCGACGACTCTTCTCTCACCGAATCTGTCAAGCAAACCTCTGGAAACCTTGTAGGCACCGTTATATTGAGCGACCTCTTCACCCATGAGGAACACATCGTCGTCTCTGTCCAACTCCTCAGCAATGGCGGAGTTCAAAGCATCTCTGACGGTCATGGTTTTAGGGCCGGAGGCACCGGAGGCCATTCTTAAAGCACCGGATGCATTGGCCTTAGCGGCCATGAGAGAGGTCTTAGCGACACTGGACAACTTGGACATGTTTGGTGGAAAGAGTTGGAGTAGGAGCCAAGCTTGAGAAAAAGAGGACTGTGAAGGGTCGGGACGATGAGGACCGGGTGGGAGGTGCGCGCGCGCGGCAGTACAACGCCGAGGACCGGTGCACTACTGGAGAAAACGAACTATAGGTTGGGGTAAGTCCAGGTTCTGTTAGACCCCCGAATCTGAAGGTTTGAAATTTACTTTTTTTACACAGAACGAAATGAAGGTGTATTATGGTGTTTAGGTGTGCGGGTTTGCGTGTACTAGTATGTGGGTATGTGGGTGTCTCGTATGGGTACTCGGCCCTTAACACTCTTATCCTGTCGCTCTACAGATCTCACGATACACCAGAGTACACCGTCACTATAACATACACTACAACATACATTACAGTGTACTGTAACACCAGACCACTATATTGAATCACATGTATAGACTATGACAAGGTATGTTCATCTATTGGTAAATCGATTAGTACTCGTAGAAATTCAAGATCGCTATGTTTCATGCTATTCTGTTGCACCGTGCTCAGCTTACTATACAGATCTATAGAACACTGAGAGTGACATGACACACAGATAATGAGTATATCCCGGAAACAACAGAGAATACAATACAAAAGATAGAGTAAACAATAAGTAATTTCAATCAGACAAGTTTTTACAAACACACAAACGGTTAAAATCTAAACACATTATATATCTAGACAAATTGCACAAAACTAGACAAATTGTAGAGATCGGCAAAAGATCGTATTATTCTACCCAACTATATTTACAATGTAGTCCACTTTATTTCCCCCAAAAAACCAGCATGTATAGTTACGCCCAGTGCTCAGTGCTCAGTGTCCAATGCCCGGTGCGCCCTATTAATGAGTGTAGTGGCAGTCGCACCCAACGAACACCGCCTTTGCTCGCGTTGGTGCACACTGATCTATTGCTTAATGGTGGGTCGTTTATCGCGCACCCGGTCTGTCCGGGCCCTATCTTTTGGCACTCCGAAAAGACTCACTCAGGTTGCGAACTTCGCATACACTCTACACTCCCTCAGTCCAGACCTGTCTAGTCCAGCCCTACAGTCTACACAATCTAGTCTACAATCTATTATACCCTTGGTATTTATCTTCATAGAAACCACTTAATTAGAGCGACTTCTGGAACATCATAAACCCCTATTGTAGTCCACTACCCGTCAATTCCCCTAATCTATAGTTCTTCGCTTTCCGTGTTTCCCCGGGACACCCAGGCCTCTCCCCTCACGCACTTGCATTTTGTTCGCTAGTGCATTGGGGCCGCGAGACCCAACACATCCTGCCCAGAGACTCCGCTCCGCCATAACTAAATCCATATAAATACCTCCACGCGGTGCCACACTCCTACGTCTTATCTTATCATTATCTCTGCATACTTTCCATCTCCCCTCCTCTATATCTCAATATCTTAATATCCCATTTGGCCTAGTATGTTGACGAGAAACATCAGACTTTTGAACCGCGTGCCTCCCAGAGTCAAGTGCTCTGTTTTCCCCAGACACTTGACCTCGTCCAAGTACGAAGATGCTACGTCTCCTGCTGCGGCTGAAGATGCTACGGCCACCGTCAAGGCTGACCAAAAGGACATCAAAACGGTATCCGCTACTTCTACGTGGTTGGATGCCTTGAGAGAACGTGAGAAGCAGTTGAAAGACGGCAAGGTCTTGGACTCCTTCAACTACATCAACCCTAAAACCACAAAAGTTTCGGAGAAGACCCCCAGTGAGTCCTTCTCGTACCTCCTGCTTCCTTTCAAGGATGACAAGTGGCTTTGCGATGCTTACATCAATGCCTTTGGACGCTTGAGAGTGGGCCAATTGTTCCAGGATCTAGATGCTTTGGCTGGAAGAATCGCCTACAAGCACTGTGCCCCTGCTGAGCCCGTCAATGTCACTGCTTCTGTGGACAGAATCTTGATGTTGAAGAAGGTCGACGAGATCCAAAACTACAACTTTGTCTTGGCCGGTAACGTATCGTGGACTGGTCGGTCTTCTATGGAGATTACTGTCAAGGGTTATGCCTTCGAGGACTCCATTCCTGCTGAAGTTACCGACAAGGACTTATCTCATGAAAACGTGTTTTTGACCGCTAATTTCACATTTGTTGCAAGAAACCCACTTACCCACAAGTCGTTCGCTATCAACAGACTTCTTCCCGTTTCCGAGCCCGAGTGGATTGACTACAGAAGAGCAGAATCGTTCAATGCCAAGAAGAAGTTGGCTGCAAAGAACAGCTCCATAATTGAACCTACCGATGAGGAGAACAGACTAGTCCATGACATGTGGAAGACCACCCAGGGTATTGTTCCAGGTGAGAACAATCAATTGCAGTACATGAGCGATACCACCTTCACCTCTACGCTTTTCATGCAACCCCAGTACAGAAACAGGCATTCTTACATGGTTTTCGGTGGGTACCTCATGAGACAGGCATTTGAGTTGGCCTACTGTACTGCAGCAGCCTTCAGCTCTGCAGGCCCTAGATTCGTCTCCTTGGACTCCACTACTTTCAAGGCCCCCGTGCCAGTTGGATCCGTTTTGAGCATGAGTGCCACAGTATCCTATACCGAGTACTTGCACGACCAAGAGTCAGAAGAACCTAGCTCGCCTTTCAAGTTGCATCCTACCAACACAATATCCAAGGACACCAATTCGTTCTTGTCGGAATGTGGAACATTGGTCCAGGTGAAGGTTGACACTCGAATCAAGAACCTCGACTCCAAGGACTCCAAGGAATCTGGCTGCTTTATCTACTCATTCTTCGTGCCAGGAACTAACAATACCGTTTCCTCAGTCATTCCTCAAACGTATTCTGAGATGATGAACTACATCGAGGGCAGAAGAAGGGCCCAAGATACTGCAAACTACGTTGCCACTATCTCCAGCTAATTATAGACTAATTCATACACAAATATACCTTTTATTCTTTCTTTATTATTAGTACTAGTCTAATTCTCGTTATTTCTATGAGTATTCTTATTCTCATAATTATAGTTTACACTTAATCACTTTACAATTTATTACATTACTTCGTATATATTACACAGTCCGTTGTGATGCAAGAGGTGCGATGCAGGTATTAGGTTAATGAATGTTCGGTTAGCCTGATTCGCTGTCGTCGAGAATCAGAGCACTTGCGGCCGGATGATCCACAACCTGTTGCCGCGAAGAGTCTTTGGTGCTTGCCTTTCTGGTAAAGTTGACTAGCTTTGCTGTGCTGTCCACGTGGCTTGCAAAGGAAAGGTCGGAGTAGACCGATGTTCTAGAAGGATCAATCTCAGACATTCGGGATTGCAAGACGCCATTGTTTCTTGGTGTCACATCTGAATCTAGCAAGAATGAAGCCACGTCGGGAGATGCAAAATTGTAGCCTTCGGGCCTTGGGCCCCATTGTAGGATTTCACCATTGGGGCCTCTGCGGGGCTCAAATTCCTGACGTAAGTTGTTGTCCACTCCGTCGGTGCTGAATTGAGACTTGAGAGAAGCCTCTTTCAGGTTCAAAAACTTGGCCATGAGATTGTAGTTTGACGACTCTTGCGTGTAGAATGTGTTGTTGGTGTCATCTTCCTCCAGAATATCGTTCAAACTTGCCGTGCTTCCCTGCAAGTTCTTCTTAACGGGAGAGGAGAGGTTCAGGTAATCCTCGACAATATTACCATCGCTATCGAGTCTTTGGATGTTGGAGTTGGATGAAGAATGACTGTGTAATAATGCACTCACTTGTCCTGGGTCCATGGTGCCTAGCAAGTTTTGGACGGAATTGAGATCTGAATTCCGGACAGACAAGTTGTCGTCCACCAATCTCACTGAGAACAAGTTTTCGGTGTTCACAGTTTCCATGGACATATCGGATCTGTGTTTTTGTAGAAGCATTTTCTTCATGACACTGGAGTCTGAAGTTTCGTTGGCTCTCCATGACATCATGGGTTTTTCCGATGCGTCGAAGTATTCCATGTCGCTTCTAGATTCAACGTGAGTGAGCGTGGACAGTGTTGACCGGTTGTCTTGATCAAGCTTTAGAGCATTAATCTTGCTCAATCTTTGAGCAGTTTCCTTGTGGTCGTCTTCGTTATTGATTGTTCCGAAACCAGGTCCTGTAAGTTCTTCATTGCCTGATTTAGATTGTCCTGAATGAGTTTCAGACTCATTGTCATTGTTTGTCTTGCGGCGACAGCAGCAGCAGAAAATTAGTAAGAGACCTGCAACCAAAAGAGCAAGAAGAGGCAACCCAATGGCCAAGCCAAGAATGAGCTTTTTTCTATTGGAATCAGAAGCCTTCTTTTGTACAGCGTTAGGAGCTTCAAAGCCAGATGATTTGCTTGAAGAGGCTGTACTTGAGTCTGTGGCAGAAGGGCGTGCAGAAGAACTGGAGGGAGTTACTTGTTTCTTCACGCCTTCAATTGAGAAAGAGCGGCTTTCCTCATCAAAGTCCGACGAAGCCTTGACAGTGATTTGAGCCAGGGAGAACTTGTTCGGCGTGAAACCACTGATTGTCATGTTTGACGGGTGGTAAGTAAGCCATGATGTGTTGCTTGGGATAGATACATCAATGGAAGTGTTGTTGAAGTCAGTGAAGTAAGAACGCATCAATTGGGCCTGGAAATAATCACCCCAAGTAGCATTCAAATCAGGAAGCTTCTTGACGGTGAAAACAGAGCCGATTGAGTCAAAAGTGTATGGCAAAGACACCAGGTTACCATAAACATCCAGGACAGAAATTGTGAAATTCTGGAAGCTGGATGAGTTGGGAAAGCGTCCGGTCAAGGAGTAGTCATCTTTGTTGAACAGCACGTAGCTGGGCAAGTCTTCCAGAGTGACCGAGGAAATATTCTCCTTGGCAATTGGAGTAGAGTCCAAGTACACTGCCGACAACACAGGCACCGTGTAGTCAAAATCTGAACCGTAAGTTCCATTGACTTTTATTGACTCGTTCAATGTGGTACTGAGCTGGTGAGCTCCCACAGACAACTTGAAAGTACCCACAGCACCTGCATAACCAGCATAGTCAGTAGCGATGAAGCTAAAAGCGTACTCAATCGAAGGAGCAATGCTGGAGGTCACGTAGGGCACTTTTCCGGTAAAGGTGTAAGAGTCGGAGTCAAAGGATATCCAGTTGGGAAGCGAGGTTCTATTCTGCGAGCGACCGTAGTATGCCACTACCGAAGTGTCAGCATTGGCATTCATGACAAAGACATCCGGAGAGAATTGGATGGAAAAGTCTTCTCCTTGTTTGACAATAAGACTATCGACACCATTAGTCTGGCCATACTTTGCAATGGTAGTAAGCATGACGTCCAGACTGGAGAGTCTCAAGCCTGTACTATCAGAAACAAGCATCAGGTAATTGGCTGAGTGTTCGGAATTGTCGGCGGAGTCGGAGCCCACCAAAGTAACTTGGAAGGAGCCCACGTCGCTCCGGGAAGGTGTGCCCAGAAACGAGCGAGACAGCGAGTCAAACAGAAGCCAGCGAGGTAGGTTTTTCACGGAATAGACAATGAAGCCGTCCAGGTCGGACTTATAGGTGGAGCTGGCCAAGGTAAACAGGTACGGCACGCCCACCCTGGCCACATCAGGGAGTTGCTCATTCATAGGCCATCCCACACGGACTGCAGCAGCATAGGTCAAAAGAAAGACCAAGCAGAGGAACATGAGAGCACAGGAAGTCGAATTTTGAAGGCGTTGCTAGGGATGGGCACAGTAGGTGCAATATCAGAAAAAAAAACCAGCCAGTGGGATTAGCAAAAGGAACAAAGGTCTTTGGCTGAGCAGATTCAAAAAAAAAGGGGGGATGATCAGAGCAGGAATACGAGCAGCCGGGCCAGGAAAAAAGGAAAGTAGCGAAGGAAAGGTATGGGATGGAAAGGAGTGACGACACGTCTCGTCTGGGAGGGAAGAATGGGGTATGAACGGGAAAAAATAGTGGCCGATGAGGCTTGCTAGGAAAAGAAGACGTGGCTCGCTATGCGGCTGAAGGCTCCAACAAAGAAGGGTCAATTAGCGTACTGAGGGTGCAAGGGACGCCACGCATGAAAGCTGCAAAACTAAGCCTGAGGTAGGGGGAGTGTGCATATGGGGCGCCAATTTCGCGATTTACACTTGAGATTTACGTGTCGCGTCGCCAACCGTGTTCCAAGCGGGCATGTCAAAACTTACGTGTTTACGTTGTGGAGCTGCATAGAGGCCACAGGTGGGGAGTGGCAGTGGGCCCTGTTTCAGGGTTGCTTTAAAGTTGTTTCAGAGATGCTTCGGGCTGGTTTCAAGACGCGGGGTGTTTTTTGTGTCAATTGAGGCTATGGCTGCCTGAGGTCTCAAGTGCCGCAGCAGAAGGCAGAGGAGCCGAGGCAGAGCAGGCAGAGGAGCCGAGGCAGAGTAGGCCGAGCGCTCTAGGTCACGATTTGCGCCTGCGACAATTTGCATCCTTCGCAGGCCGCAGCACTACTTGAACAATAGACCCCATCTCTCGTAATTCGAAAATATTATTATTATCATCTTCTGGGGCTCGAGTCTTGGGGATGCATTAGGTTTGAAACCGTTATTTGTCCACATACTCTGGTCTGGGCCAATCTGGGGAATTCTGGGCTGGTGTGGCCTTGTTCTTGGCTAAATTGCCTCTAGAAACTCAAGTCACTCCACTGAAAAAATATACTACAAGCTTTTATTGTTAACCCACTATGCGCTGCTTTATGCTTTATACTCTATTATACATGCCGATCACGCTCAATATTCTTGTTCTGTTCATTATGTGCTCGACCTCCTAAGTCGATGCTCCGTCCTAAGTCGATGCTCCATCCTAAGTGGATGCTCCGTTCTATTTTTTATGCTCCATGCTTATACTGGTTCGTATTCAAGATGAATGAATGGCCATGCGTCTGTTCACCTGCTATTGTTCGCACCAGTGCCAGTGTAGTGGTGCATTTTGTTGCCATGACGAACCAGCTGCGCCATATGGGGCTAGGAATAGGCCCTTTCAAGTCTATTCTTCTCTTTTCTTTTCGTTTCAAGTCTTTCGTTTCAAGTCTTTCGTTTCGTTTCAAGTCTTTCGTTTCAAGTCTTTCGTTTCAAGTCTTTCGTTTCAAGTCTTTCGTTTCAAATCTTTCGTTTCAGGTCCCTTCTTCTTTACTTCTTTGTCTTTTATGGGCGGCTAATTTTGTCCGCCTCCCGCCTCCACCGAGGAGCGTAGTACACAGCAGCAATGCCCATAAAGCCAAACACCAACCCCACGAGTTTCTCTGCGAGCGAGTGAAAGTACATGTTGGTCACGAGCAACATAAACCACCAAAGTGCTATCAACCCCATCACAACCACGCTGGGTACTGCTCTGAGTGTTTGTACCAACTTGCTGGATGGAGATAACGAAGGGTTCTGAAAAATGAACCGGATTTTGTCACAGGTCACGGTCCAGCCCTCCCAGAAAGGCTTGATTTCATGGAACAAAAAAAGCGAAGAGTGAACTAGTAAAAACACATGGCCCAGAGGATCGTGGCCGCCCTCCCATGAGCCCTTCAACTTGCGGCACTTATAAGAGGTGATAGATCTGGACTCGTAGAAGTCCTCGATACGCAGAAAAAGCAGGTGTGTTCCATGACGGTTGGTAACAAAAGCTGCCACACTTTCTTCCGGAATCAGAGCACATTTGCCACCTGTGTGCACGAAGAACTTATCCATAATAGGAAGTCCAAAGCACCACTGGGTAAAAAAGAGCCACCAAAGCGTAGCCAAGCCCCACCTCAAAATAATCGCCACCACCCTCGACCCCGTCAACTTTGTAGCTGCCCCCGGCCTCAGTTGCAAGTCTTTCCAAAACTGCAAGGCCAAAAAAGCCACAAGGACCACCGTGGACCAACCCCAGCCCCGCTTGACAAAGATCTGGTTGAAAAAATTACCCTTATCATTGTAGTAGTTGTACACTTCATCGGACTCCGAGAACACGTGTAGGAGTTTGCCAAAGACGAAATTAATGATGAACGACAGAGCAAAAAAGAGCTCGGCGACACTGATTTGGTATGCAGTGCATATTCTATGGAGCCCTTTCACCATCTTCACGTAATGCCTGTCATAGACAGTTTTGGACTCAGGCATGTAGTATAATGTAGAAAGTGAGGGAGTTCGCACCGCAAGTGTTGGGTGGGAGTGCGTTTAGATTTGAACCCAAATCTGGGGAATCATCGCAGGCAAAGTGTCTCAGCCAGAAAAAATGTGAATACAGTCTTCGACATTAGAATTTATTACACAGCCAATATTTAGTTTTTATGTAATTGTCTAATTCTTGTCTAATTCCAGTCATATTTTCGTCCAATTCTTGCCCAATTCTTCTTTTATCGTTGTCTAATCCTGGTCCAGCTCTATAGAGCCTAAGCCGACCATGGTCTACAAGCCTCTGACGGTTTGCTCTTGTACCCTATACTTTGAGAATATGTATACACTTTAAATCAGAAACGAGTATGACATTTTCATACTCTGACAATCTGAAAATAATCCTGAGATTTTCTGTTGGTGGGTATTCTGAAATTTGGGTGGCATGACTGGTCATAGCTCTTTACAGTATACACAAGGCAGTCAGAGATGCCAGGCCACATAGTGTAATTCTGGATCTAATATGAGAGAATGAGAATGAGAATTATTTATCAACAACTAATAATTATAAATTGAAAATTACGGGATTTGAATATCTTACATAGTCAATTGAAGCTACCTTCAGTACTGAAGCGCACTTGATCTTTCGCAGTCTTCGCGCTATATATAGTCGTCCCACCAGACGAGTCCAAACTGGGAGTCCCCCAGAGTCCAAAAAATCTATATGCCCATAACTCCGATCCAAGCCTATAAAATTATATGTGCTTTAAAGTCTAGATCAATAGTCATAATTCATGGTCCATAATTTTGGTATTTGGTGGTGGAATGGCCAATGCCACTCATCAAGTACTAGCTCTTATTCTAGCACCAAGTGTACCCAAATCCTATCTCTCGCCCTAATCGGCCAAACCGGCCAAATCATAACTTTCACGCAAATACTATAATCCTACTCTCTAACCATCGGCCATCTTCGCATCAGTAGCCTCAGGCTCCGTCTTCTCGCCATTGGCCGAACTGGCATCCCCAGATTCATCCAGGTTCTGCCATTTCTTCACCATATCATTCATCAACGTATTCATAAAGTCCGGGTTGACGATGTTCCGACGAAACTCCTCCTTCTGAAGCAACGTCAAGATATGTAGGCAGTTTGGGTACACTAAGTATTTGGCATATTCGCTGCTCTTCCAGTAGTTCAAGTAGTCGAGGTACGCTAGGAATGCTGGGTCCTTGAAGTAGTCGTTCTGCGCCAAGAAGTTGACGTACTGGATATTGGCTAGCGACTGCACGAACTCGAGCTCCACTTCCCACCGCGTGGGTAGTTCGTCCATTGTATATGGGTGTGGGTGTATTTGGTGCGTTGGTTGGAGTCTATGCGTAGTAGCTTAGTCTCGTTCAAGCACGCGGCCTACGAAACCATAACATCCGCGCTCTCTCTTACTCCAACTCACCAATATACTCACACCAAGTCTGAGCTACTCAACTACCTGACTACTAACCAGGACTATCCCCTATAAACTTCACCACAAGACCTGACTACAACTAGGGCCCAGCATATAAGTGATACCAAGGGCTTTTATTTTATCATAAGGTCATTACACAGTATTCACCACAATAGACACTACGCTAACACCTGAAAGTTCATGTCTCGGCAGCTAGCGTTGGAAACCGAGTTGGAGCAGCTCACGTCACTCAATGCTACGGCAGATATTCTAATAGAAACCATCCAAAAGGCTCTGAAGGATATTGCGAAGTCCAAGTCAGCCTCAGACAACACATCTGCACTTTTGGGCGACTGGATCAAGATCTTGAACCAGACCCGTTTCACCGAGGCTGCGTTAAGGGATCCCCTCTGGGAGGGGCCTCAGGATAATAGCCAGCAGGTGGAACACTTTTTGAGCCAGGAACAGAAATTAGAGCAGGAGCTCCAGGCTCTTGAGGCCGAGAACAAGGCCCTTGCAGACTCACTACTGGCACTGCCCAGGCCTGACTCCAAGCGTCCTCGCAAATAATAATTAACAGTAATGTATAATGATTTGTAAACAATATAGTATATGAACGTGTAATAGTGTACAATATAATATAGTAATCTATCAATTAATGTATTCCATATTGATATCTACATTGTATTCTATAATGCACTAATCTGTACTTCTGCCTAGATACTTTTCAAATATACATTATCTATCAAAGATTACCTACTTCAAAATACTGGTGATCAAGTCGCCCGAGTCCACCGAGTCTCCCTGCTTGATGTGGAAATCTCCCACCTTTCCGCTGACCGGCGAACTGATGATCATTTCCATCTTCATGGCACTCAACACTGCAACTGGGTCTCCCTTCTTGACCTCCTGGTCTTTCTTGACCCTCGTTTCAATGATGACTCCGGCCATTGGTGCTCCCACATCGTTTGGCTCCTTGGCCTTAGGTCTCGACACGTTCTCCACCGACACCTTCTTGTCCTCAACAGTGACGGATCTCATCTCACCGTTCAATTCAAAGAACACTTCACGTGTACCCTTGCTCTTGGAGATTTCTCCCACTGCCAACAACTTGATGATCAACGTCTTACCTTGCTCGATGTCAACCACAATCTCTTCGCTGATGTTCAAGGGCTTCAAGAAGTACCGCGTTGGCAAAACTGACAAGTCTCCGTACTTCTCAACCATGGCACGGTAGCCCTCGTACACCTTAGGGTACATGACATACGAAGCAATGTCGCAACCACTGATGTTGTCTCCGTAACGAGATGTCAATTCCTCCTCGACCTTAGCAAAGTCCACTGGGGGTAACGTCAAGCCTGGTCTCTTGTCGAGCTTCACTCTCTTGTTGCTCAACATGTTGGTTCTCAAAGGCTCAGGGAAGCCTCCGTATGGCGTACCCATCAAACCCTCCATGAAATCCAATACAGAGTCGGGGAAATCCAACTCGGAAGCCAACTTGTTGACGTCTTGCTCCGTAAGGTTGTTGGACACCATGAATTGAGCCAAGTCTCCAACCACCTTGGACGTGGGAGTAACCTTGACCACATCGCCCAAAAGACGGTTGGCGATCTTGTAGTTCTCCTTGGTCAAAAGCCATTTCTCTCCCAATCCCAATTGCTGGGCCTGGAAAATCAAGTTAGTCAACTGTCCTCCTGGGATCTCGTGCTGGTAAACCTCGGGGTCTGGTCCCTTCAAGTCGGCCTCGAAACACGAGTACAACAATCTCATTTGAGCCCAATAGTTGTCCAACTCTCTGACCAACGTCTCGTCCAAGTTGTGGTTAATGTCTGCATCGAAGGAAGCAATCAATGCACTGATTGATGGTTGAGATGTCATTCCAGACATGGCGTTTGATGCTGCATCCACCACATCGGCACCAGCCTTGGCTGCTGCATCCATACTGGCCACACCAGTACCTGCAGAGTCGTGGGTGTGCACGTGAATAGGCAAGTCAGGGTACTTGGCTCTGATCTTACCAACCAAGAGCGAGGCGGCCTTTGGCTTCAAGGTTCCAGCCATATCCTTAATACCCAAGAAATGAGTGCCCATCTCCACGATCTTGTCAACGACGTCCAAGTAGTATTCCAAGTTGTACTTCTTGCCTTCCTTTAACATGTCACCTGAATAACACACCGTGGCCTCGATGACACCACCAGCCTTTCTAACTGCATCAACACCAACCTTCAACTGCTCCAAGTCGTTAAGAGCGTCAAAGACTCTGAAAATGTCAACTCCGTTCTCCTTTGCCTCTTTCACAAATTGGTCGATTGCGTTATCTGGCAAAGAGGAGTAGGCAACACCATTGGCACCTCTCAACAACATCTGGAAGGGGATATTTGGCACAGCAGCTCTCAAGCTCCTCAAACGAGCCCATGGGTCTTCGTGAAGGAATCTCATGCTGACATCGAAAGTAGCACCTCCCCAACATTCCAAGGAGAAAGCACCAGCCAAAGCATGCGCCGTGGTAGGAGCAATGTTCAACAAGTCAACAGTTCTTACACGAGTTGCCAACAAAGACTGGTGAGCATCTCTCCAGGTGGTGTCTGTGATCAAAGTACCATCGAATTTTCTGACCTTCTTGGCGAATTCATCGGGGCCAGACTCGAGAAGAACTTGTCTCCAGCCACTTGGAGGAGGAGATTCCACGTCAATAACATTGCCTGTCTTGGTGTCATGCAAGTCAGGAATCAAAGCTTCAGACGTGAGTTTTGGAAGTCCGGATTGGCCTGCAATAGACGAACCGTTGACTGCCATGTCACCGAGGTAACTCAACAACTTAGTGGCTCTGTTTTGAGAGCTCATCATCTGGAACAACGAAGGGGTGTCATCAATGAAGGTGGTCCAACATTCTCCAGCGATGAAAGTCTCGTTGGTAAGCAAGGCCAACAAGAAGGGGATGTTGGTCTTGACACCTCTGATTCTAAACTCAATCAAAGATCTCAACATCTTTCTTCTGGCGATTTCATAGGTGGATCCGGAGCAGGAACACTTCACCAACATGGAGTCATAGTGGGGAGAAATGACGGAGCCGGCGAATCCATTACCACCATCCAATCTCACACCATTACCACCGGCAGAACGGTAAACCTCGATCTTACCAGTGTCTGGGGCGAAGTTCTTAGCAGGGTCTTCGGTGGTGATTCTGCACTGAATAGCAAATCCACGTGTGGTGATTTTATCTTGGAGCAAGCCCAATTGCTGCAAAGAGGCACCAGCAGCAATTTGGATTTGGGCTGCAACAATGTCCACGCCCGTGATTTCTTCAGTAATGGTGTGCTCGACCTGAATTCTTGGGTTGATTTCAATGAAGTAGTGTCTGTTTTGCTCGTCCACAAGAAACTCGGCTGTACCCGCGTTTCTGTAGTTAGCAGACAGGGCCAACTTGACGGCATCGGTCAAAATGGCATCACGAACGCTCTTAGGCAAACTCTTGGCTGGGGCAATTTCCACCACCTTCTGGTGTCTTCTCTGCACGGAACAGTCTCTTTCGAACAAGTGGATGACATTTCCATAACCATCAGCAAGCAATTGCACTTCGATGTGCTTGGGTTTGTCCAAGAATCTTTCGATGAAACAGGTTCCGTTTCCAAAAGCGGTCAAGGCCTCAGATTTGGCTCTGTTGAAGGCATCCTCGATGGAATCGCCTTCTCTGACGACTCTCATACCACGACCACCTCCACCAAAAGCAGCTTTGATAATCACAGGAAAGCCGTATTTCTTGACGAAATCAGCAGCCTCCTCGGCCGAGTCAATGGGGCCAGGAGTACCAGGAACAACCGGCACGTCGCACTTGAGGGCCAAGTTTCTGGCGGAAACCTTGTCACCAACAGCATCAATGGTCTGGTAAGAAGGGCCGATCCAAGCAATTCCTGCCTCCTCGACTTTTCTAGCGAAAGTGGAGTTTTCAGAGAGAAAACCGTAGCCCGGGTGGATCATATTGACTCCGTGTTTCTTGGCAATAGCAATGATCTCGTCAATCTGTAAGTATGCCTGCACGGGGGAGTACTGGCCCTTTTTGCCGATTACATAGGACTCGTCGGCCTTCAATCTGTGCATGGACAATCTATCTTCGTGGGCGTAAATGGCCACAGTTTGCATGGATAACTCATGTGCCGTTCTAAAGATTCGGATGGGGATCTCACCTCTGTTGGCCACAAGAATCTTGTTCATGGGGCCTAGCACCGTGGACTCCCGTCTCATCTGGTTGAGCTTGCCCTTGGGCGTAGTAGAAGATTGGGCGGCAGACATGGCGAAATGTGGGAAGCAATTAGAGAGTGGCGGGCACACGCAATTTATAGGCGGTCAGCTGAGAGATAAGAACGAGCCTGCAGATGTGCGCACGTTGTTTCGCCCAGGCCTGTACGATGGGTTAGAGTAGTCCGGCAGATGGGGAGGGGCCGAAAAGGGGAAAGGAAGTATAAAGATTGGCTAGGAGAAGGCGATTGGGACGATATCCAAGATGTTGAGAAAAAAAAAGAAAAAGGAAGAAATGGGTGGTGGGGAATTGCTCGGCTTTATAGATTTTTCGTTGACTCACCGGCACTGGGCCCGAGTGCATTCCGTCCTGCACTTCGGCGAGGACTTGGAACTCCGACGCTGGGGGTATTTCTCCGAGCAAGAAATTACCTTCACATGCGGAACCATTGACGTAGTCATCAGTGATGCAGGCACCAGGAATAGTAATTACCCGGCAACAGGAACAGAGACGGAAAAAGAAGCATAGACAGAGACACAAAAGAGATATGAAAGAAGAACAGAAATAGAAATATTAAGCAGAACACAGAAGCAGAAACGTAAACGTAAAGCATGTGAACGATAGTGAATTTTTAAGTATTAATTGTATAGAGGCGTGATCTACGCAGAAGTGTGACTACAGACAATAGAAATAAGGTACAATAGAAAGAGAACATTAGAACAGAAATATTGAAACCGAATGTAGCATAAGGACATAAGTTAAGGACATAAGTATATGAATAGAAAGTGTACAAAGGACATAGTAGAAATACATAGTAGAAAGGACATGATAAGTAGAAATATAGAAAGGTGTATCATAAACGGGTAGATTTCCAAATACGGATACATCGAGAAAATACGGCATGAGTAGATCTTGCCGGAGTTGAGTGAGTATGAGTGGTGGAGGTGCGTCGGGGCTGGGCACTTGAGCCATGAAAGTCCGAGGAACGTTACAGGCTCCGCGACACTGTGGACCAGGACATTATCTCATTGGACGCAGATTAGTTCGCGGACGCATTTTCGGGCCTCTTCTACCGTGCATTGTTTAGATGGACTGGGGCTATATTTTAGACCACCTGATTCAGCCAGTGGAGGCCAGCCACGCAAATTCCATGATGACCGAATTGGCTGTTCACGGAAAAGGTTGATCAGAAAATCAGAAATTAGGACACTTAGCTAATCAAATAATAGGATACTTATATAAAGGGATAATGAGATAATTAGACACTTTTATGTGGACTAGGGTAGTATAATAGAGTGTAGCAGAAGCATAGGGTACAAGTGAGTGACTACAAGGAGATAATTAATTAAAGAGTGTTGATGTGTTTCAGAAGTGTTTCGTGTTTCATAGCCTTCGATGCTATTTATTTCTCATGTTCTGTGATAGCGTCTATGTTCCATGTTTCAGAAACATTCAATGCTTGATTCATTGGTTGACTGGGTTCGTCTGACTGGCCACGGTGCGAGCGGAACAATTTTCTCTTCTGGCGCTGTGGGCTGTTTTATAAGCACGCTCGCATATTCACCCCACAAGCATTTCAGGGTAATACCAGAGTAACAGACCACCGACCACCGACTAGAGACTTCAGATTAACCTAAACTCATACACTCATGTAAGAAAATTAGTAAAGACTACTGTTAATGGAGATCACAGTTCAATAGAAGGATTGGCCCATGGTAGTCTGACCCGGTACTCGTTACTGCTGAAAGTAGACAAGCACTCAATGTACTGGTCTCCCACCACATCCCGAGCATGCTTCTATGTATCAACATCACGATAACCATTGGTATTAGCTAGTCACTTCAACGCATTCACAGCTATTGTTAACTTGTCACTCTTCGCAACTCCTTCCTATTGTCTCTTAACTCCCAGTCTACAATGGTTAATAGTCATGCACAACCCCACTAGTAACTAGTACCGTCTAGTACTACACTCATGCTAAAGATACTCTAGTAGTCTAAGTGCATAATACAACAGCGCCAATTGCATGTCGAATATCATTATCCTTTTTTGCCTTATATCCTCCGATATTGACTGAGAGGAATTGGGCGAGCAAGTATGCATTGGCCGGAGATGGAAAGCCGAAATCGCGAATTTTGCAGTCGCAGCCGCAGGTGTGGTTTGCTTTTCATTGGCCGGATTAGCGCATGGCCTTCGCAATTTGTAAGCGGGAGGGGTCAAAGTATGGCTTGATTTTTGCATCAGGTGCGCACCATTTATAAGGCCGGCCATCACCCGTTTCTCACTTTCTCGTTTATTAGTACCTTCATATTTTTATACCCAATGATCAGAAACTTTTCCACCACAGTTATTAGAGCTTTCCAAAAGGAGGGCGTAACTCAATTCAGCTCCTTGGTCAAGCCCACTCCGGCAACCAAGAAGTGGCAGCCTTCAGCTGGTAACTCCTTTAGAACCTTTGCTGAGTACAGATTGAGGGCCGTCAACCAGTCTCCTTTGAAATTGAGGGCCCAGAACAAGGGCAAGTGATTTGCCAGTAGATCTAGAGGCTGATATAGTACTTTGGTAAAGGATTGTTACTGGTTCTATGACTGTGACTGGTACTATCACTTGGTACTATGACTAGTGGTACTATGACTGTGGCTCAATTTCTACAAATTACGCTTACACATGGGTTCTTTAATTCTTCCAATTGAGCAATTGCTAAGCTTTGCTTTTTTTTTTCAATTTGCAATCTCCGTTTTGCCAAGAATTGCTATATTTCGGCTATTTCGGCTCCCTTGCTAATTGTCTTCACTTCTTCAGGTAGCGCATTGCGTTAGGCCATTTCAATATACATTTTCATTCAATAGTCGCACGAACCATTGTAGAGACAGTCGAGTGAGCACTCATTGTAAGCATTCATGATGAGCACGATAAGCATGAGAAACAAAGAGGAACGGAAAAACAAGACAAACAAACAAATAAACAAACAAGCAAGCAAACAGACAAGAAAAACGTACTTGGCACCCGTACATCTCATCTGACAATTTCTTTTTACCCCTTGCACTTGACATATCGTTATCAGTTGGCCGACCTCTGCTGCTACCCCGCCACGTGACATTGCGATCGTCCCTAAGCCCTTCTCCGCGCACGTGAGATAGCACCATCACACCGTTCCTAGGTCCGTTTACTGCACCCCAGTGCTCGCTAGGCATGAAGCAAAAGACTCCACAGTCTGAGTTGGGCATGTCACACAAATTGCTCGCCTTATGTTTAAATATTACCTGCCGGTTGCACTAGCACCTTGTGAATTTTCTTAGTCAGTCTGCACCCTCCATTCTGTTTCTGTTGCTTCCAGCACTGCCCCTTTGGTCTCCAGGCCTCAATCCAAGCCTCTTCAATTCTAACAAACCCATAGGATCAAATTTTATCAATCTTTGCAAAGACGTCTCCACAAATACGTTTTGACAAACATAATTTCGTGACAAAGACGTATCCCCATAACATCATTTCACGTCAAAATACCATGCAAGAGACTTCTGCCGCTCTAATCGACCAGTTGGTCTACATTGATAACTTCACCATGAACCAAGATACGCCCAACTTGGACGTTGATGGCCAGCTCTCGCTTGACTTGGCCGCGTTTGCTGACGACTCGTTCATCTTTGCTGACGAGGAGAAACCTGATCCACCCAATGATGATGATAACAATGACGACTTCCGGAATGCTGACCACGATAAACCTGACCCACTTCCTGTATCTTTTCAGGATCTTCCTTCAGCCAATAATCCCCTTGAACATAACTGGTTCCACCACGAAGATATGATGAACATGTCTCATGAAGACGCAAACAGCCAGGGCCTCTTGATGGCTGTGGCTGGTGGTGATGCACATGGGCACCAGTTGACGTCCACGTTGAACGACAAAATCCAGTCGTTGAAACGTAACAAAATCCAGAGTCTTAATATGCACGACCACAACGACATCAACCAGTTTCTGGATCGGGACTCTGCTGGTCATGACCAGAATAATGTGTTTGGCCGCAACCTGCACTTGGGAAGCCTAGATCCAGACCACGGCCCCGACCATGACCATACTCATAGTAATGGCAGTGGTAATGATAATGGCCAAGACCTGCACACATCCCTCCAGACCTTGAACAGGGCTTCCGTTAGTGTTCCCAATTTGCTGGGACTGCAAATGGAGAACCCAAGGGGAAAATCGATTTCCGACGGTATACCGGACCTCTCGGGCCTACCGAAATTCCCTGTGCCTCCCGGGGCCGAGTCGTCGTTGAAGCGGGCAGGACTCTCGCAAAACCAAATTGACTTGCTCTCGGCTCTCATTGCTCAACATCAGACGACTCTAGCTAAAGCTTCCGGAACTTCGGCCAAAGGTGGACACCCTCAGGTGCCGACGCTACACCGGACCAGCTCGGGTCTAGCGATCAATTCCAACCCTAGACAGGTGAACGAAGTCATCGTCAAAAGCGAACCCAAGGATGTATCTTCTTTCCTCTCCAACATAAACAGCCCTGCTTCCAACTACAGCTCGGAGAACAGCAGTGTGAGCTCCAGTGTGATGGGAAGCCAGTCACTCGCCAGTGATAATTACTCTAACATGGACTTGTCCACGCCCAATGTGGACCTGGAAAAAAGGCGGCGCAACACCGCAGCCAGTGCCCGGTTCCGGGTCAAGAAGAAAATGAAGGAGAAGGACATGGAGGAGAAGATCAAGCAGCTCACCAAGGCCGTCAAGAGCTTTGAGATGAAGATTGACGACCTCGAGATGGAAAACCGTCTTTTGAAGGGCCTCATCATAGAAAAGGGCAACCGCGACTCCGACGAAGAGTTGAAGATGCTCAAAGACAGAGCCAAGTTTACAAAAGAATAGGCAAATCAATTAAATATCACCCCTTACTACAAGCTACATTACCACTGGTATCTAGGAATATCCAAACCAAGCACAACTATAATGTGTACATTACTACTATGTGTACATCACTTCTAAATATAGTAAACTACTAAGTATAGATTACTACTAAGTATAGTTTACTACTAAATATAGATTACTAAAGCCGAGTGTACAATTTGACTAAGTATACATTATAACAAGCAAGTTCACCCATCTAGAAGTGTATACAATAGTACCAAGCGTCAATTACTCAACCAACAGTATGCTTAATTTACTAGCTGTACAAATCAGTAGAACAAGTATACCTTACTATTAATCGTACATTATCATAGAAATACCCACTACTATTAAGTGTACATTAGCAAGCAATTATACGTTGCTACCAAGTAAGCTCCATATTTTTTACTCTTTGAATTTTATAGTAAACCCCACAAACTACTGTACCATTCTGTGTATCAAGTCACATTCTGTAGTATTTGTAATAGTGTTGAGTTCAGTAGCTTTACTGTGTCTGTAATTTATAAGTAAGTTAAAGGTATAAGTAATCTATCAGTAAAGCATGGGTATTTATGAGTGTGAGTGATTGTAAGAATTTATGACAAGTATAACGAATACAAGCCTTGAAGTAATGTGTAAACAAGTATAATGTATAAACAAGTATGTGGTATAAAAAGGTTGAAGTAACATATACACAAGTATGACTAGCTTACAAGGAACGCATAAGGTATTAGTACACTACAGCTCACCCATAATTAATCTCAACTAACCTACAACTAATCCTAACTAGTCCTAACTAACCTATAACTAAGGTACCAGTGATGAGACTTACGTCAGTTACCTATAACCAGTATACGGACTGACAAAAGTGGCAAAACACTAGAGCTAGTATTCAACCTTGAGCTTGAGCTTGTATTCGCAAAGGGTCTTAGCTTCTAACTGCTTGTTTATTGAATGGTTCTTTTCCAGGAACACCTATAGGTATTCCGAAATATTCTGATGGCTAAGTAGGAAATCGGTCGATCAGTATTATGGACGTAGAAGATGACTTTCTGTAATGCCTCAATTGGACTATACGTATCTAATCTCAAGCAGAATATCCTGAGTTCAATGGCCCCGGGGCTTTAGACATCACAACACTGACCCACCCCCCTAGATATACAGTGTTTTTCGAAATGATTCAAACCCGCACGATAAAAAGTTTCAAACCACACTAGCAAATTATACAAACCAATAATTTAAAGAGTTTCGTACCCCTTTCACTTCAGTTCCGTCCGTCTTAACCCTTGATGAATATGGCAAGATACCTAAATCTATTACATACAAGACAATCATCCAGATTTAACATTCATCACATTGAATACTAATGAAAGTTGGTGTGAACATTTGGTTTGAAAGGCTGTGCAGAGTAGTACGAAACATTTTGCTGCGCTGGTTTGAATAGTTATGAAAAACACTGTACACTTTGTATTGTTACTTATGTCCGGTTACCGACTTTTATATTTCAAGCACACACAATGGTCAAAATATACTGATATTAAATCCAATTACTTGTAGTCCCATAAAGCTACTGAATTACTAATTACTACTACTCACTGTTGAATTACCAGCACTTGGTCTCATACTACTATACAACCAATGTATACTCATAATCCTTACTACTGCTCGCAGTTACTAGTGTACCTCTGTTTAAACTGACTTAACACTTTGTACTACTCTAAAAAGAGACTACTCTCTATTACTACTTTGCCTAGTAAATACTCTGTATAGTACATACTACAATGTATATATTATAAAGTCGGTAATCCATTCTACTCTGTCTAGTAACTACTGTGTAGTCTGTCCTACCTATGCTTATTGCAACATACACTAGTGCAGTATACAGAGAGTATTAATAAGTGGACATTACAACAACAGTTTCTGATGCTTATCATTCTGCGTTCTATAAACCTCGTAAGAAGTGAGCAGTATGATTAGTACAGCTGAGACTAGCCAGAGACTCACCACGACTAAACAAGAAATGAAAACCAAAGACTTCAAATCAACTCAATGTATAAAGTGTTCGTGTCTCTCCAGAGAAGCTCGCCTGGTGCGCAAGATCTGCATGGTCTTGTTGAAGCCACTATGTTCCTTGATACTATCGAAAATCGACCCCATGGACGAGCCACGCGACGATGTCCGTGTAGATATGGTGCCAGCTGAACCACTCCTGCTTCCGTTTTGTCTATTGGCCTCGTCATCCGAGGTCCTGGAAGTTAATTCCGGACTTGCGGGCCATATAAACCCCACATTTTCATTGGACGCGGCCGAGTGCTGTGGAGAGCACACGGTTTCCGGCGCCACCATTACCAGCTTGCGGCGCTTCACCGGGGTTTCGTCCTCGTACTCCCGGATGTAGCTCAAGAAATCCTTAAAGTTGACCATGAGGAGCTCGTAGGTCATGTTGCGGATCTCGCGCAAGTCCTCTGAGTCGGGCAAGATATCCGGCAGGAACTTGACCACCACCCTCTTGGGCACGTTGATCTCCTTGGCGCCATCCGAATGCAAGTACAAGTAGTAAATAGAGGCCCATTTGGCGGCAAGTGCCAGGTGGTAGGCAATTTGCTTGTCATCTAGCAAGGTCTCCAGGTCGAGCTTATGGAGGCGCGAGATGAAGGTATCGATTTCCGTGACAAACTCAAAGTTCTCTATGCAATGGGACGAGCCCAAGAAGTGGATGAACGAGTCTCGGTCGTAGGGGTCTCGCGGCGGGTTGCGGTGGTCGGGGTATAGCACCTCGTCTAGTGAGGGCGGACTGCGGTTCTGGTAGAACTGGAACGTGGTCATGAAATGAGAAGTCTAAACAATTAAAGTGGAGTCAAGTCAAATCAAATCAAGTCAAGTGAAGGTGCAAATTATTTTCAAGCAATAAGATCAAGAAAACTGAGTATGGAATGAGGGCTTATGCAGTTGAAGATGTGGGACTGGGGAGTCTCTGAGCTGTGTCGTTTTTATCAATTGTATTAGTCTCTCGTGTCTTAACGTGAAGGGTGTGGAGAGACAGGGCCCACAACGCAGTGCAGAGGAATGTGCAGAGGAATATTGAGGCGAACACGGGACAGCAGCAAAGGCGACTTTAAGCAACACTCGCGGTCAAGAACAGGTGTCCTGATAAAAGGAGTAGGTAGAGAGAGATATTTAAAGAGAGAGAGGATTATGATCTCCACACTTGGAAGCGACAGTTAAAAAGAAATGTCCCAGCGAGGCCCACGTCTCGCGGGCTGTCACCATGACGCACATTCTTGTATAATAGCCGCAGCTTGGCTAAAGCTTCCCAAAGATACACACCGAATTCGGTTAATTTGCGGGCCATGGTGCGCGAGAGATAACCTGGTCCGCTATATGCACGCCCGCATGGAGGAGAAATTTCTTGTCACGATCGATTGGTGACAAGCCGAATACTGGGAGTCAAGTGATGGGTTGGGTGCCCTGGGCGAAAACGTTGGAGTCCAATGTTTTGATGAGAGAGTGTGGAGGCTTAGATCAGGGGTCTATTTTGGGGGAGAAGCACGACGACAAAAGGTCTTGATCCTTCACGTGACCTGGTCCTCTTTGCAGAAACAATAGCACTTCCTAATAACCACCCCCTACAGACCATGGCGCACGTATTAGACCCTGGTGACGGAGTCTTGGGCCGAAGTCTTGGGGCGACGGTTATGAGACACACATACTTGCGCAGGATCGTCCGATCATCTGCATGCCATGGGCTTTTACTTCTGCGGGGCCGCGGGCAACTTAATCTCGGAGTCCTGGTTCGCTTAGGCCTAGTTGTGGCGGTCACGCCTCTTAAGAATTCCTGCCGCCCTCTCTCTAGTCAAGTGCGCCTGCAGTGCAAGATGCTTTTCCGAGCTCGCACCGCACAATGTCTAGACTGTCGGAATTACTATGGGCCTGGACAATGCAAAAGGTGCGCCACATGATTGGGTTTATTTTCCCGGCTGCTGTGGCGTTATTTTGGGTGGACGTGTGCCGTTGTTTGAGTGGAGCTCTAAGATTTTAGAGAACAAACACTTTCGAAAGCATCGACAAGGTCCAGGCCGAAACTTCCGGCAACTTTTGCCGAGTGTCGCCTCGTAAAACAAACAATCATACGTCCGAGTACTTGGCCGAGGCAGGGCTCCTAATCCTATACCTTGACCCCCACGCCCGTAGGTCCCATTCGCCCCATTGGTACAACCTTCTTTGGGCCGCACACCTTCTTTTCACGTACGGCCGCCTAAATCTCATGTACTCTTGGAAGCTGAGGTGCTGAGTTTAGACGTACGTTTTTCTTGTAACAATACGCCCCTGATATTATGTGGTCTGATGTTTCAGATGTTTGCGTTCTGGAATTTTGCCTTTGGAAATTCCACTGACCACCTACACTGCACTACACTACACTATATTGTTACACCAAACTGTTACACTATACCGTACTATACTATACAATCACACCACACTATTCTATCACGTTACACTATACAATCACATCACACTATACAATCACACCACACTATTCTATCACGTTACACTATACAACTACACTACAAGACATAAAATACTACGTAAGTATTATTATATCCCTCAGTACTGGACATTACGTATGGTCTTGGTGCTTACGTAATGTGGATTCAACGAGTCTGTGAGTACTATGTTGAAGTCCTTCATGTGCCGTCGAGTAATTTTGTAAGTGCTATGCTGAGGTATTAGTAGTAGGTTGACCAGTACTGTTTAGCCATTACTTTTGGCGGTTCTCAGTATACAATCATAGATTATATTTGTACTACTACGAGGTTTGAGCAAATAAAGGGGCCTAAATAGTGTTTAGGCTTAAGGTGATCTGAAGTATCCAGATTATCTAGAGAGTATCACTGCTGGAAGATCAGTATACAAATATTTCAACATTCACTCGGCCCTAAATTAATGATACAAACAGCTCACACACTACTATGTTAGTATACAACGATACTACTATACTGATTCACTATACTACACCACTTCACAGAATCTACCACTTACACCATACTACTACAGTACACTAAACTGTACTAAACCACACTACACGACTACACTACACTAACTGTACTGTACTGTGCTACACTATGAATTTAACATTATCTCTAATACACATAGTATAGTCAGTCGGTTCATAGAGTGTAGTAGTATAGTATCAAGTGAGCAGTGTATTTTTTGGTATTGCGTAGTCTTTAGCTAGTCTAGAGAGAGTCTAGAGTTGAAAGCTTGTAGACTAGATCTATGGACTAGTGTTTTAGAGTTAGTACTAAAGAAGTATACAATGGAGTTCCAATGATCATTGAGAGTACTAGAGTATACTTGGTGTATATAGTAGTTTTTGGTAAAAGTAGTGATTCACTTCGGAATATACATTTCTGTATATGTACCCTTATCCTTCATATCTGACCATATAAAAATCTTTACTAATCTAAATACATCTGAGTAGCATATGTTAGATTTTTCCTCAGGTACTTTGTTAAGTATGTTGATTTGCCAATGATTTCTCAAACAGGGGAATCTGAGCTATTCATACAACTTTTCAACAGAAGGGTTGGCTGGTGCATGGCTGGTTAAATCTGGCAGAGAAGCTTCATAATACCTTACTAACTAGAACACTACCTAGGTGGATCTGACAACTATATTCTGGTATTATATTCTGGTACTATATTTTAGTACTTTATTGTTCCTATTGATGAAGCCTACTCTGTCCGATCGTCCCAATGGCTATTCCAAACCCCGTGTCCCATCGCTGCACGGAGTGCTATGAAGTTCCTCTTTCGAATATTCTAGAACAATCCTTGCATTGTTCTAGAGGAGAGTTTTCCGGTAACACGTTTCTCTCAAAGTTCTATAGGCCACTTCGGTTCCTCTCTTGAGGGACCATCAACGAGTAAAGTATTAGTAGGGCATAAATGTATTAAAGGGCATTACAGTTCCTAGTATATAGTGTATTAAATTCTGTTAATTATAGGACGTATGTAAGACCCCAGGGGAATGGTAGTGCACGCTGTACTACACTATTCCATATACTATTCTACTATGCCTTATTTATGCATTAGGCTTATTGCAGAGTCTGGACTTATAACACAGTCTGGCTTAACAGAGTCATAGCATCACATTGTAATCCCTATATTACAGGTATGATCACTATAATGATATACAATAGACTTACATCTCCCGTCTTGCTACGTGAGCCCTCTAGACTAGACTCATACAAATCATCGATTCTATTCATGTACATTGGAACAATGCTCCACGGTAAAACTGCTCTACGGCAAAACTGCTCTACGGTAAAACTGCTCTAAAGTAAAACAGCCCTACAGTAAAAAACCTCTACAAAACTCTGTGCAGTCATATATTCAATATATACTGATCCCATGCAAACATTCATTGGCCCTCCACGTCACACTCTTTAGGCATAACCCCCGTCCATCTCTCCATCCAAGTCCATGTGTCCATGTAAATTTTTCAATTCTCAGTACCCTTTTTCTGTGTGAAGAATGAATATGGAGAAATTGGTACGGAGAAATAGGACGATAAATGGTAAGGATTAGGGATGTGGATTAGTGGGATTGGTGATTTGGTGAGCCTTGTCATCCTGAGTCCTAGCTTTTTTGGGCGCCGGATTTAAAGTTCACGGAAATGGCTTGGTACACTAGAATCAAGGCTATGGACACGAAGCCAAAGGTCAACACCACCGTGTTCAATTCGTCATCGCTGATCATGTTGTTGGTTTGGATGGAGAATGGAAGGCTCACTTGAGCACACGTACTCGTTGAGTGCGCGCATGTGCAGGACCGCACCAACCTTCGCACCGCTTCTTGCTCACCTTCTTCTCTCTTCGCTATACAATGAGACCGCCTTCATTGGAAGAGCTCCTCTTTCAGAGGCTCATGTCGTCGCACATATTCCATTCGTGGGTGCGCCGTGTGCATGCGCGCATCAATAGGATTCCTCTCGAGGAACAGTCCCCGGAGAATGCTACCCATGTTCGCTTGGACGACTACTCCCCCACAACCTGGCATCGAGTCAATGCTTTCCGTGTGCTTCTCTGGGATGAGCTCAAAAAGGCATTCACCTTCCGGGGATAGACTAGTCAAAGTCCCCTGTTGAAAAAGAACTAGTTGAAGGCTGTCTCAGCCGAATACACAAATCCAAGTTGAAGTGAAACGAGGTGAAACAGAACCATTCCAGTTGAAATAAAACCATCCTAGTTGAAATCAACTATTCTAGTCGGGTTCGGTTTGCATTATTTATGACTTTTCTTATCCTTGGAGGCATTCTTTTTGGCTTCCTTTCTGTCCTCCTTTCTGTTCTCGATCTCTTCGAGGACCCTGAAAAATGCAACTTCAAACTGCTCAAGATATTCTAGCGACGCAAAGTGAAGGAGGAGCGAGTAGTCGCTGGTCCCCTCGGAATCCTTCACGCTGTGGGTGAAAATAAAAGATAATGCGTCTTTTCTAACCGCAGGGCTCATGGCCTTCGAAATGGGCACGCACACCGAACCTCTCGGGCTAAAGCTCGTCAACAAATATTCCTTAGGGGCCCTCTTCATTATGCTGAATTCACCTTGGGGAACAAGAACGCAGAATTGGTCCGTGCAGCTATCGTATACACGCAACTCCGCTCCAAACGTGTATATGGTCTTGCCCGTGCGAGGAACATTCGATTGCAAAATATGGTAAGGGATGCTGGACGCATCTTCAAATGTGTCAACGGAAGAGAGGTCGGAGTCCGGTCGAGGGCTGCGGTGACTTTCGTCCAATACCACGTTTCGGAGGTTCAAGCTCAATGCATCGATGTTCTTTAGTAGAGACATTGGGCCCGGTACGGCCGGCTGATCCCATTTGATGTTGATTGCAAACTCGTCTTTCAACTCGTCCTCCTGCACTCCGGCAGATGTCTTGCCATACTTGTCCTCATATAGACATCTATAGAGGGTGAGCATGAATTTGGAGGCCTCGTTCGCGCGGACATCTTCGTCGACCACGAACTCAAGCCGTTCACCTTCGTCGCCGTTGATATCCTTCCAGGAAATCACGCGTGTGCCGTCGTTCTTGGTATAGAGCATAGTATTTAAATCCTGGTTGATGAAAAAAAGCCTCTCGTCATTGCTGCTGAAGTCTTTCGAAGCAGACTGCTCGCCATCCTGTTCCTCCTCCTCATCCGTAGACTGAGAACTCGATTCTCCCTCCTGGTACGCCCGTGTCACCGATAACTGGTAGCAAAACGGCTTGGTCGTTTTCTTAATGGTAAGACTAGAGTCATTGAATAGACACTCGAGAGCTCCTTTGGGCGACAGATAAGACCGCGTAAGGAAGAACTTGCCAAACGCAATACTGGCCACCTCGTCGGTGGGAGAAGCCCTGATGAACTTGCGGAGAAAATTCATCGTGTGCGTAGTGGTGTATGGGTTCTGCGGGAAACAGAGCGGACTTTTGGGGATGCTGATTTGGAATTAGCTTAAAGTAGGTTAGTCTTGTGGTATACAGGAGTGCAGCGATTCCATGGAGAAGCAGAGTGTCACGTTCGCTGGCCTGAACCGTGCATAACAGAGCACCGGTATCCTCTTTTTTAGATAGCCTCGGTTGCCTATGCAGGATTTGCAGGTGCGCCCTGCTATCTGGCGGGGCCGAGAAGAACCGGATCCGGAGATAGGGGAGTTGAGGGGAGTTGGTTACAAGTATACGAATTGGTTGAAGGCATTCAGATAAAACATCAGTAAGGTTGTAGAAAAATGCTTGGACCCGTGGATCGAATGTTGGTTGTGTGGGGGGGCATGGATGGGTAAGTAGAATTGTGACACGTGTCCTATCTCACGTGATTTGTTTCAGATATGTTTCAGTTCTCATGTCACGTGTGCATTCACGTGAATATCACGTGCTGTACTAATGTCACATGATGCTCCACGTGACAATCACCATTTCAGACGCGATGCTCTACCCATTTACCTCATGTGGCAGTACCTTCGCCAGTGCACCACCCGTCTCCGGCAATCCAGGTGCTACGGTACCAAGCCACTGTCAGCAGAAGAGGCCTTCAAGCGGCGAATTCTACAGAAGGAAAAGGAAAAGGCACAGGATGCTCCCGAGTGGGAGAAGCGAGAGCAAGCTCTTCGCAAACGCTACGGCCAGTGGAACCCCACGCATAAACTCTCCCGGCAGCAGATGAATGATATCCGGGAACTCAAGCAGCAAGCACCGCAGATCAAAACCATCCAGATTGCAGATTTCTTTAATGTCAACCCTGAAAGTATCCGCAGGATCTTGAAGTCCAACTGGGTGCCCAAAGATGACGAGCTCAAGAGATTGGAGGAGCAGGCAGAAAAGAGAAAGGCTCGAAGTATAGAAAGGAGGCGGGCAGAAATGCAGCAAGAGAATGTCAAAGTCACTAAAAACAATGTTTCTAGTGGTCCGCCCATTCTGAAGTTAAATGGGTCTCCCAAGTCTGATTCCCTGCTAAAGTCTCTGCGAAATTCTCATTTTCTGCGAGGCACCCAGAGGTCTCAGGCCCTGCGCCCAGGCCACAGGAAACACCCCAAACAAAACGACCCGGACAGAAGAAAAAAGAGACCCTACACCGAAGGAATCGGCGACTTAATAGAATAGTATTGTATATAGATATAGATAGGGCATTACTAACATTTTGAACTGGTGAAGATGGATGTAGATGTAGATATAGAGGTTGTGGTATTATAGTACACCCATACCTCTCTGCCTCGGCCCGCGCTCCACCCCACACTCCACCATCTCTACTGTACTGTCTACTGTCAACTACTACTGTCTAACACCATAGTGTACTATCCAACAGTCTTCTATATAGCCTACTATATATAGGTCATTAGTGTCTTCTGAGATTGACTAGTTTTTGTCTGCTGTCTACTGACTGGCAAACTGACCACTGTCTACTGACTGACTGACTAACTGACTAACTGACTACTGTCTACTATACTACCAGAAATAGCGTCTGTTTCCAAATGTCGGTGCCTATTCTTACCATTCCTGAATCGGCCTTTGATGCTAGTTCTTATACCACCAGACGCCAGACGTCCAATACGCTTCGGTTCCTACTTTCGTTGACCCGTACGTCGGCCGTGAGTCTTATTTTGGCCTACTTGCTTGGACTCTTGGCCATCAAGCCTCTTATGGAGCGCGCCACCGACCAACGCCTTGATTTCCTAGAGGCTTGCAGGCGCCATCTACGTGACCTATACCTCTCGGCCATCAGCCGAGTGCAATATATACCTATTGTGGGTGTAGACAGGGGCGATGGTTCTGGTAAGAAGTACGCCGATTCCGTTTGCCAAACAGACGACTTGAAGGAAAAACTGCTTGCTGAGAACCCCACAGAAACCTTGGGCCAGGACAGTGTATGTGCCAAACTAGAGAAGCTTCTGGCTCGTCTCCACGAGTGCAAGGGCTACCATTCGGGGCTATTGCTGCATTACAAGGTGACGGAGTACTCGCTCAAGGACTTGAAGGGGAAGGTCGACATGGTTTTCTTTGACCAGACCAAGTTGTTCACGGGTCCTGCAGTCCAGGGCTCAGAAAAAAAACCCAAGGCCTTGAACTTGGCTCTGGAAGTCAAGAACAACATCCGCAGCATCAAGGGCATGTTCATGAGTGGCCAGGCCTAAGTGTATTTAATGTGCTATGACACTGTGAGTTTCCTGTTAGATTCACCATGTGTAGTGTTCTAGCTATTGGGGGAATTTGAGCCTACGCTGTCCAACGCTAACAATGGCCCATAATGTCTTCTCAACCACCATTGTACGATGTATCAGGATAGAATGGGATAAACCTGAGGTACCAGTTGAATGGGGTGAGTTAGAATAGTGATTGATATTGTTCTGGTGAAGAGTTTTCCGCGAGCACCAAGCCATGATTAGGTAACCCCGCTTCCAACTACTCAAGTAGCCCAATCCCCAGCCTTTACGAAATTATGGACGAAGGAACATAGTATTAGAGTACCTGGCGCAACAATACCAATCTAGCAGTTCCAACCAGACACAATGAGTCTCAGCTTAATGAGTCTAGCAAGGTTACTCTGGTATATAGTGGTATGCAACTACAGTACTATGCTCTCTATAGCCTAGAACCGCACTAGTACTCTATTGTATTGCTCTATTGTATTAGACTACCATAATATACCACTAAAACATCTTCTTCTCTATTATACCCTGCTCTACTTCTCTACTCCTCTAAACTGAAGTACTGAATTATTCAGAGTATTGTTGAATAAAATAGGTCAATTGTCACAAGGTATGAGGTCAATTGGACCATGACTTTTGTCAGCACCCTTCAGTCTATCACTCTAAGCTTGGAGAGAAGCTTTTCGGTTTTTGGAATTGGGGTTGGTCTGTACAAAACATTTTGATGTAGTTTGTCCAAGAATTAGTGGTCTTGTCATGTCAGATACAGTACTATCTGTCCACCTACCATCTTCCCGACTGTTCCGTATGTTTTCTTCTGATTTCTGATTTCTGTTCTTCTAGTTTCGGCCTACTTTCCAGTTTCCAGGTTCCATCTACTTCTGTCTACTGCTCTACTGCTCTACTTCACTGCTCTATTGATACTGTACTATTTAGTAATAATAGACTGGAGCTTAATTTATTGCTCTATTTCTATGATTAATTCTTCGTTTCTTGACTCGATAGGAACTCAGTTTTTAGTGTCCACTTGTCTTACTTCATGTCTCTCGAGGGTTATTGTTTGTGAGAAGTCTAATTATGTACATAAACCTTACAAAAAGAACAAAACAACCAGATGAAAAATTCACCAGCCTACAAAAAGAAGCCAAAAACGCTTCAATTTAGACACCATACAACCTTCTAAAAAACCAAGAGCTTCAAAACCATCAAGTTCCATCAGTAGCATCAGTGCCCCACTCTGCATCCAGTGGGGTCTCTGGCTCTATACTATACGCATATAAGGTGCGTACTGACCAGGAATCCGAGCATAGACATACAGACAAAGCACACACTCACCACCACATGCCACGAGCAGCACAATACACCGACGACGAATCCGACACGGCGCCTGCAATCACAGCCAGTGATTCCGAAGAACTTAGTGACGTGGCTTTAAATGACGAAGATGACGATGAAGATGAAGACGACGACGACTCAGTCGATGGTGAGTTCCACCAATCCGCCAGTTACGACGCAGAACTCATGGAGGAAGACTACGAGGCTGAAGCCGAAGAGCCCGTAAGGACCAGACCTTCTCGTGGGAGCAGGCCCAGTCGAGAGGTCAAAAAAAGACAGCTTTCGTTCTATGATGAAGACGATCTCTTGGATAGCGAGGAGGAACCACCCAAAAAGCAGGCCAAACCCAAGCCCAAGCAAACCAAAAAGTCTGTTTCGGTCAAACTTAAGATTCCAAAAAGGGCTGCTGCACGAGTAGCATCTACCAACTCCAAGGCAAAGGCCAGTGAGCTCTCAGAGGCAGAAGACGAGTATAACCCCAACCAACAGCGACTCACAGAGAGACAGCGGGCCAGACTCGAAGAAGAAGCAGTGGAAAATTACGAGGACCTGACTTTTGCACGTATGGACGAGCAACTTTTGGCCTTGAACAGAAAGACCGCAGGCAAGAAGAAGGAAACTGCAGAGGAAATGGCGCAGAGAAAAGCGGAAAACGCCCGCAAAAGAGCACATTACAAAGAAAAACAGCTCGAGGAAGAAAAGAGGGAAACGTTGAATAAGTTACTCAAGAGAAGAGCAACAAAAACAAGGGAGAACGTGGACGAGGCTTCCATAGAAAAGCACACGTTGAAGCCACGCAGGCCGGTGCGGGAGCATGAGGCCCTCCTAAGGTGGGTGTGCAAGCCGGAATCTTCGGTATTAGCTTTCAACTAATAGAGGTTAAGTGTCGGAACCGGAACTGGAGGCACTAGCATTTACGAAATGACTTTTTTTTTAAAAAAAAAACACGCAGTCATTGGTCTTTTCGTCTAGTTAATTGGGTTAAAGTGCCGGAGCCAGTTAGTACCATCGACGGATTCGGGTCAAGTGTCGGAGTCAAGGGGACTAGCATCCACTCATTTAGGAAAAGTGGCCCAGAACAGGCTTCGGGAGGGCTCAAGACAAAGAAAAACCATGCAGAGTGCGGAAAGCCATTGTTCGTTGTCAGAGCAATAGGAACTGAAAATGGTGCCTTTTCGCATAAAGAGGTGTATATCTTTCATGGGCCTTGAACGGCAAAAGATCGGGTCGTGACAAAGAGGCATCGGCCGCGAGACTTGACTTTCTTTTATACACACAATGCACCCATACAAGACCCTTTGTCTTGACTTACATAAGATTCTTATTCCGTGCCCCTGCCCCTTTCCAGTAGAAGCCTTCTCTGTTGCGTTGGCTCGTTAACTTTAACCGTGCGTCTTCTTTTCGCGATAACCCCAAAGTAACGTTTTTCTCAACATATACCCATTGACTCACCTTGTTTTTCCTTCCGGCTGCACTTCTCTGGCTTCCTGAGGCGTGTTTCATATCCTGCCCAGAATCTATTCATTGCCACGGCCCTCTTTAGTGCGTTGCCGGTGCTTCCTAGCGACTTGGCTTTCGGGTTTCGAGATTTCTCTCCATACAAGATCTTTGCACACCACTTGCGATCTCTCTGGCCGCCGCCAAGATCTCGATCCATATATACGGCGGGGAGACAATTGGCTCTCCTTGCGGTTATTTTTTAATATTCGTGGAAGTAAAAGTTCTTACTCCCGGTAATGTCTCAGTCGGCTCCTGACCATAGCTCCAATGGCTCCATGAACGATTTCAACTCAGACACCCCCACCTCGTACCCCGTTGCGCCCATGAACCAACGATTCAATTCTGCATTCAATTCTCATTCGCCCATGACTCAGCAGCAGATGATGGCCGAGCGGCCCGAAATGTCCCGCGTGCATCTGGTGCCCGCCGATGCTACTTCGGTAGATACGTTCAAAACAAGAAACACCCCCACCGTGCCCAGTTCCCACCATCCCACAACCCCGGTGATGATACCCAATGGTCTGGCTCGCAATGGTCAAGATATAAGCGGGGGAAGTCTGGGCCCACACATAAGTCTGGAGCCCGGCTCGCACCTGAATCTACTGGATATGCATCTTCTGCGGCAGGCACTTGAGAGCCAAAACAAAGACATCAACCGCCAACAGCAGCCGCAGCATCAACACATCAAAACGGAAGACCAAGGCGACTACAAGCTACTGCAAAACCCAAGCCGGGCTACCTCGGTCAACAGCCAGGGCCACGCGGGTGCAGGTGCGGCATCCCAGGGTAGCACCACGCCTATCGGCCCCGGCGGACCTGCAGTGGCCAACAACGTAAGGATGGGGTACCCCCTGCCTCTGATGGCCAATCAACAAGAGATCAGCGCTAAGATGTTCAAGAGAAACTTGGGAAACGCAGGCGTGATGCGCATCTTAGACTTGATCGACCTCATTTCCAGCGAGCCACATGCTTCGTTATCCAGTTTGGACTTCTGGGCCCGCTTGTGTGAAACATATGCGGCGCCCTCGGCCATGGTGCGCATAATAATGCCGACCCATGACCAACATCCGTTTGCAGACGTAAAGACAGACCTGGGTTCGAGCCTGCCGCTTGGTACCAACCTTCAACTGTATCGCCTTAATGCGGCCACGATCCCGCTGTTTTTCGTGGCTGCAGTTCGAGCCAGCGATGTATCCAACTACCAGATCTCGCTTCCGGGAATCAAGTTTCAGGTCCTTAACAATGGCTCGGTGTTTTTGGCGGCCCATTTTTTCAGCACCTTCACATTTGTCGATGGATCCAAAGGTGTGGCCTCAGGCGATTGTCGTATCCTACTCAACCGCGATTTCCGCATTGGGCTGATGGAGTTTAAAATCACCAACTACGAGAGCTCTATGTCCATCAGTGCGCTCGAAAACATCTGGAGCAACATCGATGCCAAGCAGGAGGGTGCAGACTTCATGAAGAAGCTCTTGGCCGGGTGCAAGAGCGAGCAGGTATCCAAAGGAGTTGGCTTTAATGACGATGCCCTACGGCTATTGCGTATCAGCGACATCATGTGCCAGCTCAGCCCGTTGATGAACTTCAGCATGGCCAACAACATAAACTCGCCGCTACTAGCTCTCAGGAAGTACGTGTCTATGGGTGGACAAGGAGACATGAATGCTACAATGGCCAAAGGTGGCCAGGGCGGTGCTGTGTCTAGCCCGTCTCCACATACACAGACGGCCGACGAGGCCAAGACGACCAAGAAACGAAGAGTGTCAAATTCAGTCAACAGCCCGATGTCTCTGGGGCCCATACCTCTGGAACAGAAGAGATGAGCAGTTTGACATTCTGGGGTTTTTTTTTTCTTTTTTTCTTTCTCTTAGTCGATCTAATACATCCACTAGGACGAACAGTAGACAAATCCAGCCAGCAAAAGTAGAAAGTCCAGGACTAGTAGATTGACTAGTGGTGTTTAGTTACCGAGTCTGATGTCTCAGTAGTGCATACAGCTCGCAGCCATATGAGCCCGCAGCCACATGAGCACCACTCTACCCTCACCATCATAAGAGCCAATGCCATCTATAGAACAGCATATGCAACTACCGCTCTCAGAGCTACTACGACCAGGTAATCTTACAGACTACATTGGCCAGAAGCATCTTATCAACTCGCCCAATGGGGAAATCTCCAACTTTCTACGCTTGGGCTACCTACCGTCCATGATCCTCTGTGGCCCACCCGGAGTGGGCAAAACATCCATAGCCAGGCTTTTAGCCGACTACGCACACTATGTTTTCGTAGAACTCTCGGCCACAGACTCCACGGTGGCCGATTTACGGGACTTACTGGGCCAGATCCGGACTGAAAATGTCTCTAGGCTCCGACGGGGCTCCTCCTCTTCCAGACTACGGGTTGTTGTTTTCATTGACGAGATCCACCGGTTCACTTCGGTCCAACAAGACTTCCTACTACCGTTCATTGAGAGTGGAGACTTTGTCTTTATTGGTGCAACTACAGTGGAGCCCCAGAAACGGATCCGCGGCGCCATAATGTCCCGATGCCAGCTTTTCCGCTTGGAACCATTGGATGAAAGGGATGTGTTTTGTGTCATAAGTAGAGCTGTGACATACCAGAATATGAAGCGGAAGCTTATGAAGCTCAAGCACTTGCACTACTCCGAGGAGTCCATGGCAGATATTGCACGGTATGCTAATGGAGACATGCGTTCAGCCATCAACGTGATTGAATTGATGAGTCTGAATTTCGAAAACGACAAGTATAAGCTTGATGACATGTCGCCGATGGAAGAAGTGGGTGTGACCACACAGAATGTGAGCCAGCTTATCGAAAGCCTCAATAAAGCACGTTTTGGTTTGGCTCATTCCAGCAGCTTGTCTTATGTGTCACTGATGTTTACGGCTCTTCAAAGTAGTGAACCCACAAAAGTCCAACCAAGAGTTTCAACACCCACACCGAAGGCCCAACATGCACTTAACTCCTCTCCGGTTCGACAGGCCTTGGTGAAAGACTTTGAGCAGTTCCCGGAGACCCAGCTCTGGGACGAGCGTATGATATATTCCGACGATAGTGACGTCGAGCCCGGAAACATTTTTTCTGATGACGAAGATCCTGGCCTGGGGGATTCTCCAGACCCACATCTCGTGCGGGCCATAGAGTGCATCCTACTTATGCTACGCAATGGTGAGACGCCCCACTTCATCATCAAAACGCTCATCGTGCATGCGTGCAAATGGCCTCCATCGCAAGAAGCTACTTTGGTGAAGTTGGTTTCAGCCTTCAAAAGCCTCCAGAAGTCCGACTCCAATAGTATACAAGTGCTTATTGGTTGTATAGAGACGCTAATTGGCCGACTTCCGAAACACGAGGAAAGACTCGATACTGTTGTATGTTCCATCAAGACATTTATCAACAACGGCAAAAGTGTTTTTCCCAAAAGACAGAAAGCTCAGGATGTGGTTTTGAATGTCATATATGATGATGCTTGGGTGGACCAGTTGCTCAATACCACCGAGACTTCGCTGGCCACTACAATGGCTCCATTAGAAGTAGTCTCCTTGCAAGATTTGCCAGGCAATTACACCACTGGTGGGGACTTAGGCATGGAGTGGGTTTTATAATTGATACTAATAGGAAAAAGTGAACAGTAGCAGTGAAGAGTGAATAGTAGTAGTGGTTGTAATTATAATAGTGGTGGACTTAGCAATATATATATTTAGCAAAAGTGTATTTAGAAATAGTAATACAGGAGAGTAAAGTTATGCAAGAGGTGGTATGTGAATACCATTAGAGTACTGAACAAAACATTGACTTGCAATATTAGTTTGCAGCATCTCCATCATCGTGGTCACCCCCCAAAGCAGCAAAGATGTTGGAAGCTACCGACTCGGTTCTTTTGGAGTTTTCACGGGTCTGGGCGGGCGTAGAGTTGTCACGCGTTGGTTTGTTAGACTGGGTTCTCGAAATAGACATAAAGCCCCTAGAGTCTTTGGTGGGTTGTCTTGAGTCCTTTCTGGTTCCCCAAGAAGAGCCCATCTTGGAGTTGGATCTCGAGTCTCCTCCCTGGTATCCAGAGTTGTAGCCTCCCTTGTTCTGTCTTCTCTTCTCTGCAGAAGCTCTGCTCTCTTCTATTCTCTTCAATTCGGCTTCGTTGTGAATCTCCTTAATGGTCTTAGGTCCGGACTCCAGCTTCATAGACTTCCACTGTGCCTTTCTCAAATCCTGCAAGTCCATCAACATAAACTTGATTCTGGATGAGAGTTTGCAGTTGTCCAAGATTTGTTGGATGTTATCGTAGACAAGTGTCAATGCAGCCTTATTTCTTTCGGAGGCTTCGAATCTAGGACCAACCGTCTTAATTAACTGTGCCAAGTTCTCCAAAGAGTCCTCGGATGGATCAACAACATTCTTTGATTGATCCCTCAAACAATGCAAAATAACCTGGTCGTTCAACATATTCAAGATGTACAAATTACCAATGAATTTGACAAGACCAAGTCCCCTTCTTTTAGCTGCTGCCATGGCGTAGTATTCGTCCGACATCATCTCGGGCTCCAAGGGAGTTCCGTCTTCATTAGTCGGAAGCTTGTCGACCCAGCCCTTTTCGTATTCAGACTGACACGTGGCCAACAAGACTCTTCTGACAAAGTCACCTCCGTGGGCAACTTCCCCGCTCTTAGACAAGGTGTTCACGTCCTTGATTTCTTCTGGAACTTCCTTCAACATCTTAGCACAGAACTGGGCGTACACTGTAGACCAGTATGGTTCGTCACAAGCCTTAGCAAATGTCAATGAGATCACCTTCTTGATAGTCTTGGCATCTTCTTCCCAAATGGATTGACGTCCAATCTTCAACAACTCCTCAGAGATAGAGTCGAACATCTCCAATGTCAATTTGTTCAATGCAGACTTTGTCTTTCTCTCCACATCTTCTTCTGAGAGAATGACACTTCCATCTGGGGCAAGAATCTCCTCCTGAGGCTTTTGTCTAGATCTTGGCACCCATCTATTAGCACTGGCCACCAATGGCTTGATCTCCTCTTTAGGAATAGTTGGTTCGTCTTCCCTGACGAAGTCTTTACCACCTCTCTTGGATTGGGTTCTGTTTCTAACCGACTTGTCTCTTGGGCCTCCTGCACTCGAGCCTCCTCTTCTCTTGGAGCCGCTTCTGGAGTTTTGTCTTCCATCAAATTGGCCACCGAGTCTTCCTGGCATGGCACCATTAAATCTTCCACCTTGCATAGGACCATTGAACTTGTTGGAGTTCATTCTTTGAGGGCCAGATGCCAGTCTTCTGTTAGGCACAATGCCCAAGCTCTCGAGCTTCTCTTTCCAAGCATCGTCGATGGTGTATTGCACAACATCCTTGAATTGAAGCAAGAATTGTGGGTCGTATCTGTACTTCTTAGTCTCAGATTTCCATCTAGGGTCCACACCAGCAAGAGGGTATGGGTAAGACACTGAGAATGGGTCCTCCAAAGGAGTAGCAGTAGCCAATCTGTCGAAGTACATCGAGAGGTCAAAGACGGACTCCTTTTCTTCTTCGTCGACTCTGCTGTCGTCATTGCTTTCACTTCCGCTTTCACTGTCGTGCTCGCCGTCAATGGCGTCATCGGTAGAGGTTGGCTCAGTTTCGGTTTCTTTTTGGACTGGCTCGGAAACTGGCTCAGAGGAAGTCTTTTCCGTTGGTTTTTCTTCAACAGGCTCAACCTCCTTGCTAATGGCCGATGCACCGGAAGCAGTAGCAGCAGGAGTGTCAGATGATGCTTGTTCAGAAATGCTAGATGAAGTTTGCTCCTCTGGGGTCTTTTCGGTTTCCTTTTCAGTGGCAGCTGGGGCAGTGGCAGGTTTGGGCTCCGGAGCAGCAGGAGCAGAAGGCTTTTGCTCAGTGGTTTCAACTGGTTTGGCCTCCTCCTTGACAGGAGCAGAAGCTGATTCGGTCTTTGGAGCTTCGGTCTTGGTCTCAACTGGGGCAGCCTTGGAAGATTCAGCAGCCTTCTTGTTCTTTGCAATTTGAGCCTTTTCCAAAATCTTTCTTTTGAACTCTTCAGCAGCGGAGAGCTTACCGGGAGTTGGCTCAGCAGCAGGGGCAGCAGGGGCAGCGGCAGGAGCGGCAGCAGAAACAGCAGAAGCAGTTAAAGGCGACTTCAGCTCCGCGGGGCTTTGATGCAATACACTCGAGGCAGCAACCGGCGTCGAGGTGGTGGAGCCAGAAGCAGACAACTTACCTTTACCTTCTAAATCCACATGCTTACCATCCTTATCAGTAATCTTCACTTTGGAAGAACCAGGCGACGCAACTGGGTATTGGTGAGGGGTAGCGTGGGTTTGCAGAGGCAGCTGAGGAGGGTAAGCGGGCATGCCGTTCATTCCAGGCATCATTGGGTATGAATAGTAGTAGTTGCCGCCGTAAACATTGGGGTTATACCTGTAGCCATTTGGGTATTGCTTGTTATTATTGGCGTTGTTTGGCTTTTGGTTATTGTGGTTGTAATTCCGCTTGTTGTTGTAGAACTTGTTGTTGCCGGAATTTTGGTAGCCGCCCTGTCTATTTCCGCCTTGGCTAGGGGAGTTGGAAGCTCCGGGAGGCTGGAAGTGGGGTTTGTGACCCTTGCCTTGGTAGCCCTGATGGGGATGGCTTTGCGTGTAAGGGGGTTGGGATTGGGCGTCGGCTCCGGCATTGGGGGCGGGTTGCGCCTGCTGGGGCTTGGGCGAGTTTTCTGCTTTCTCAGACATTCTGGATAAGCCGGATCAGCCGGGGGAATGCCAGTGGTGAAGAATGGGAACCTAAAAAGAGCTCCTAAAGGTGGCAAGGACGGAAGTGCCGGTGGATGCCAAGTGATAAATCAATACAAAACTCAAGCACGACAAGAATTCGTTCAAAAGTAATGCCCCTTGACTAAATAAAAAGTTGTTGTAGAAAACGACAACGAGGGGGGGGTGAGGTCTTTATCTAGGGGAGGTAAGCAGACCTAAAATTAAAAAAAAAAAATTTTCAGTCTTGCGGGCTAGGTTCCGCACGACTTTTTGGGATCGCGTAGAGTTGTAGTGGGCAGTTTATGTGAAGTCAGTCTCAGACTGAAATCGTGTGCGGTGCATACGACATGAACGAAAGGGGAACGCTACCACACCAGACGGAGGGGCAAGGGTTTTCGAGAAAGAAATTAGCTTAATTTGGGATACCTTCGGGATACTTTTTGGGATACTTTCTGATTAGTTTTTGGTTTACGTTTGGTTTAAATTTGGTGTTTTTGATTTTTTTAATTCAGTTTTGGTTCAGTTTTTGGCATACTTTTTTGTTTAATTTTGGCATAATTTTGGCATATTTGATTGAATTTCTTGCATACTTTTTGGCATACCTCTAAATCTTTGGCCTACTTTTTGACTAAATTTTGACTGAATTTGTTCATGGCTTTGGAGGCCAGGTCTTCACCCACGCTGATCCAGTCCTATCACTTATTTGATTACTCTTTTTGGACGTATACGTATTCTACACCTTCCTGACTGGAGCATTGAGAGTTCTCTGCCGAGGCTGGTGCGTGCGTTGGGACGCGGCCTCCAGACCAGACTGGCATGCGTCCACAATGCACTGCTCCACACTAGACCCGAAATCCAGTATGCTGGAGGAGGGAATTTTGGTGCGGAGAAATATGCAATGGGTTTGTTTCGAGTCGGTTTCAAACATGCATACTGGTATGTCATGGACCCACGACAATGTACCCACTATGCTTATATGCTTGGTGGCATTTGGCCAGTCATGACTCTGGTGTATGCATGACTGGTGCGTGACTGGAGAACATGACAGTAGACATGTCATTATGGTTATGGATGACTAATGGAGTTAAATGACTATAGTCGAGACCATCAACTGTGACTCATCAGTCATTCTGAGTAGTCACTTTTAAATTTTTCTTTTTAAGGTAGTCACTTCAAAAGTAGTCCTTCCAAGATGTTCTTTTTTGAGTAGCCACCTCCAAGTCAGTTACTTTTAGAGTGGTCAGAGGTCCATCTAAAGTAGTCCATTTAAGTAGTCCATCTAAAATAGTCCATCTAAAGTAGTCCATCTAAAATAGTACATCTAAAGTAGTCCATCTAAAATAGTCCTTGTAGATTAGTACTTGTACAAACTCCGAGACTGTATACACTCTAAAACTAACAATTGACACCCCAAGGCCAGTCGATAGACACTTTATGAACAGACCCATAAGGTGAAGTGTCAAGTATGAAGTGAGGTGTAAGTGAGCGGGTGGATCATAGACGTCTGGATCCTTTGAAGTGCTGATACACTTGGTTGCCAAGGAGACCGAGCACCGCTATAGTAAACCCTAGCACCATCACATGCTCCTTGGTGGACTCGTTCTGGAAGCAGCTGATGATGATCGAGTCCGCCACCTCTTCCGTCAGGCAGATATTCTTGTTTTGCTGGATACACCACTCCTTGGTGCAGGAACTGCACTCGTCGATTTTCTTGGTGATACTCTGCTCGAGACATTGGCACTTACAGAACTGCTGCACGCAGCTGGCGGATGCTGCCAATAGTAGAAGCTTGATTAGTTCCATATACTCTCCACACCGACTAGTCTTGGAGCTGCGCACTATCTATGTCTCAGGCCTGTACATCCACCGCTCACTCCAACTCCACCCCCCAAAAAAAAAATATTCTAGATACCTATAACAATTCAGGAATAGAATACTTTGGGAGTATGATACTTTAGTCCATATTTCTATATGCATACTTTATTATATGCCAATATACACTATACACTTCTATAGGAGCTAATAAACCTACTACACATGCTTCCCACATGAATATTACATAGTTAATTCTGGAATAATGCCTACCACCGGAGTATGCTATTATACTACATCAATACAAATACTATTACGACTCACTGATACAATGTTGCATTACTGCGTTATACATTCACTACTCATCACTACAATGCTCTATTACTGCACCACACTATACAGCAAAAATACTATGCAAAAAAAGTATACAGAAAAATACAGTTAGGAGTGTGAATTGATAGAGGGATCAAGAAAAGTCCAAAACTCAAACCAAAGTACCTGTACATAATGAAAACACTGGTGGGAAAAAGTATGGGAATGGAACCTCCTGCATAGACCCGGTGGTGCGGGCGTTCGACCATCATAGACTACGAGGGCAAATACTCTTGTTCAACATCTACACCAGCATGACGGCAGTCGAAGCACCTTATATACACGAAGGAGGAATCAAGCCGTACTTCGAGCAGCAGATCCAAGATGCCGAAATCAAGATCCAGACCACCACCCAGAACTTGCGTAGATTGGAGGCACAGAGAAACAAACTCAACTCCAAGGTGCGCCAGCTAAAAGACGAATTGAGACTCCTCCAGGAACCCGGATCGTACGTGGGCGAGGTGGTCAAGGTTATGGGCCTCAAGAAGGTTCTTGTCAAGATCCACCCCGAGGGCAAGTACATTGTCAACATCACCAAGGATATTGACATCAAGAAGTTGACTCCCAGCTTGCGGGTGTGTCTCAAGTCGGACTCGTATGACTTGCACAAGATTCTCCCCAACAAAATCGACCCGTTGGTGTCGTTGATGATGGTGGAGAAAGTGCCTGATTCCACCTACGACATGGTGGGAGGTTTGGACAAACAGATCAAGGAGATTAAGGAGGTGATCGAGTTGCCCGTCAAGCACCCTGAGCTTTTCGAGAGCTTGGGAATTGCTCAACCAAAGGGTGTGATTTTGTACGGTCCTCCCGGTACGGGTAAAACGCTTTTAGCTAGATCCGTGGCCCACCACACCGATTGTAAGTTCATTCGTGTGTCTGGATCGGAGTTGGTGCAAAAATACATTGGAGAGGGCTCCAGAATGGTGCGGGAGCTTTTCGTCATGGCCCGTGAACATGCTCCCTCCATTATATTCATGGATGAAATTGACTCCATTGGGTCCTCCAGAGTGGAGGGCTCTTCGGGGGGAGATTCGGAGGTCCAGAGAACCATGTTGGAGTTGCTCAATCAGTTGGATGGGTTTGAGAGCTCGAAAGACATCAAGATCATCATGGCCACAAATAGATTGGACATTTTGGACCCTGCATTGTTGAGACCAGGTCGGATCGACCGTAAGATTGAGTTCCCGGCCCCCACCGTTGCCGCACGCACAGATATCTTGAAGATCCACTCCCGGTCCATGAACTTGACCAGAGGCATTGACTTGCGCAAAATCGCAGAAAAGATGAACGGCTGCTCGGGTGCTGACGTAAAGGGTATATGTACCGAGGCCGGTATGTATGCGTTGAGAGAACGAAGAATACACGTGACGCAAGAGGACTTCGAGCTTGCAGTGGCCAAGGTCATGTCCAAGAACGACGAGGGGGCCGTTTCGTTGGCTAAACTTTTTAAGTAGTTGAGCTATATAGGAAGTCCATGCGCATTAGAACGGAGTGTACTCGAGTCCTAGATATTATAATGCTTAGGTCCCAATTTTCACCCAGTAGTGGCAGACATCCCAGACTCCTCTTGCCAAGCCTCTTCAGACCCATCGAGGAAAGAACGAAACTGGGCCATTCAAGACTGTCTACTGATTCTAATTCAATATCACTAATGTAAATGTCTATATGACTAATGCCAATTAGGGGTCATGGTTTTATCAAAATGGAGATCCATAATATGTTTATAATGGTTTCTGTGGTGTTTCTGTGTATGAGAAAGTACTGATGGTATCCAGTAGTACACATGTAGAATAATAGTGGCCAGTATCACCCCTGTGGAGAAAGCGTGCACTATAACCCCAGTAAGTAGTAGAGTAGTAGAGTAGTAGAGTAGTAGAGTAGTAGAGTAGTAGAGTAGTAGAGTAGTAGAGTAGTAGAGTAGTAGAGTAG